>JAKTRH010000169.1:0-24311 GCA_030579575.1 Sporopachydermia lactativora
ATACTTGCATATCCATGCATTTACACGCATTGTATATGCATATGTATGCATACGTCTGCATATGTACGGTAAATTCTCAAATTTCCATCCGTACAGATTTTTTGCCATCTATGAGAACACCTATTCCGCCGTCCTCCGATTAAGGAAAGTGAAAGAAAGGCGACGGAACCGGAACTGTCACGTACGGACATCCCACCAACAGAAGGGTTTTACCCAACAAATTGAGCCGAATAGAACATTAGAGAACAGACAGTTTTCGGCAATAGAGAAAAAAAAAAATACACAAACACACAAAAACCCACAAAACCGTACCGAACTTTACACAAAAGCGGCTTGAGCGGAATAACACAAAAAAAAAAAAAAATAAAGAAAAATTCGGGATGAGACGGGAGAAAAAAGAGAAGAAAATAATAAAGGAAGAGAGAAGGGAGAATCCAACAAACGAGAAAAAAGGAAAATGTATAAAAATGGAAAATGTATTAAATATAATGGAAAAGGGAACGAATAACAGAATAATTAACAGCTATAGTAGAAAGTATATAGTACTGCTATATCACGTAGAATGCCGAACTCCCACTGCGTCACCTTGTATTTAAAGGCAACACGGCCACGCGACTTCACATTACACCAATGAATATGCTTAAATGAACTAAATAATCCAATAATCGTTGTATTATTCAGTTAAAATACTCCATTTTCAATATTTCCCATGACTTCTCTCACTGTACACTCCGCTCAATCCTTCTTCCCGTCTATCTCAACCACAGTACCTCACCGCATTCCGCATTCCGCATTCCATTGTAATCCCGCTAAATACTCGTTTATCAATCCGATTATCCCGCTATGCTACGCGTACTATAAGCTTCTATGGCTTTTCCCTCCTCCAGCCTGCGCCTCTCTTTGCCCTTCTTGTCTCCCTTTGTCTTCGCTGCTATTTCGCTGCGCCTCTTTGTTCCTTCCCTTTGCAGCAGACCGCCTGCCTAATCCGGCCACCAGTGTGGCGAAGTCGAAAGCCAATTCGATGACGCAGTAAGCTGAAGTGTGGAACCATATTTACGAGCCTTTAACCCTTGATAAACTGAATAGATTTCACTGTATTTATATGAAACTTGAGGAGCTGAAGTTCTCGGTATTATCGTAGTTTGCTGCACTTTACAAGAATTCTCGGGAATTGACGGAGCATCTCGGAACCTCGGAATTTCGGAACTTAGAAACCTCGGCATCTCGGAAATTTCGGTATCTCTCGGCAGCTTTCGGGAAGTTAGCAAAGTCAGGCAACGCAATACTCGGCCTTATGAAACTCCTCACCCTTGCTGCCCTCGCCGGAACGGCCCTCGCTTGGTCCCCGACAAACTCCTACGCTCCGGGATTTGTCCAATGCCCTGACGACTCCACTTTTGTCCGTTCCGCCCACTCGCTGTCTCGCAAAGAATCAGATTACATCTCCGACCGTTACGAGAAAGTCACCCGCGACGCTATAAAGGATTTCCTCAAATCCGCAGATCTCAAGGACTTTGACGTCGACGGATTTGTATCCAATGCGTCCCGTGAACTCCATTTCGGCGCCGCTTTCTCCGGCGGTGGCTACCGAGCAATGCTGGCCGGAGCCGGCGAATTATCAGCTCTCGATTCCCGAACTCCCGGCGCCACAGATCACGGATTAGGTGGGTTCCTACAGGCTTCTTCCTACCTTGCTGGTCTCTCTGGAGGAAGCTGGCTGGTCGGCAGCGTTGTGCTGAATAACTGGACTACAATTCCTGAAATGGTGGGCGATTCGGAAGTATGGGATTTGTCTCATTCTATTCTGAACCCTGGCGGAATCAACGTAGTAGAAACAGGCCTGTACTACCGGACGCTGTCCGAGCAAGTTGACGAAAAACGCGACGCTGGTTTTAATGTGTCCATTACAGACGCCTGGGGCCGAGGTTTGAGCAGTCAGTTCTTCCCGACGTTGCCCGAAGACGGAGCGGCTTATACTTGGAGCACAATTCCAGAGACGGAACCGTTCCAAAAGCGGGAAATCCCGTTCCCGGTGGTAGTGGCTGTGGGCAGATATCCGCATACGACGATTGTCAATCTGAATTCCACTGTATTCGAGTTCAATCCGTATGAACTGGGGTCGTGGGATCCTTCTTTATACGCTTTTACCAACGTTGAATACGTCGGGACGAATGTGAGCGATGGAGCGCCACTGAACGACTCAGCCTGCGTCCGTGGATTTGATAACGCAGGTTTTGTCCTGGGGACTTCTTCCTCTCTGTTTTCCGGGGCTTTGATGCGGTTAAATGAGACTGACGACGACTCCTCGCTGGTTATGGAAGCGGCGCAGTCGTTCCTGTCTGATTTATCACAGGACGAGAACGATATTGCCGTGTACGGGCCGAATCCCTTTGCCGACGTGAATACAGAGCTGAGCAGTATTGGGAATTCGTCGATTTTGGCGTTAGTTGACGGCGGATTGGACTTACAGAACGTCCCGTTAGTACCGTTGATTCAACCAGTAAGACAGGTAGATATGATTATGGCTTTTGACAACTCTGCAGACACAGATTACTCCTGGCCTAATGGATCTTCATTGGCAGCTACGTATTCTCGGCAGTTTGGCCCGCAGGGCAACGGGACGGCATTCCCGGCCGTTCCCGGTGCGGATACGTTTTTGGCAGATGGACTGACGGCGCGGCCGACGTTTTTCGGTTGTTATGCCAGCAATTTCACTGATTTAGCCCAAGATTCCGTGCCACCGCTCATTGTTTATATGGCGAACCGCCCCTTCTCGTTCAGCTCGAATACGTCGACCTACAAGATGAAATACGATACAAAGGAAGTAGTTGGAATGGTACAGAATGGATTTGAGGTTACTTCGCGCAAGAATCTCACTATAGACGATGAGTGGAAAGCCTGTGTGGCCTGTGCAATGGTTCAGAGAGAATTTGAACGTACAGGGAGACAGCAGACCGACCAGTGCAAGCAGTGCTTTGACAGGTACTGCTGGGACGGAGAGACTGTTGACTACAGTGTGAATGCGACGTCTGTAGAGTGGACCGACGGGGGTGCATCGTTTTTGGCTACAAATGGGCAAAATACTACAGATAGCAATGACGGAGATAGCAGTAACGGAGACACCGGGAGCGGCGGAAGCAGCGGAAGCGGAAGCAGCGGCGACCAACCGGTTTCTACCGAAGGAGACGGCTCTAACGGTGCCGGCAGCGTTTCCGTCAGCCCCAGCCTGGCACTCGCTGCTGCTATTGTTGCCGGAGTTGCTCTGTGGTAAAAGCGTTTTGTTTGGGTTTTTTTGGATTAAATACTGTGACGTAAGGCAGGCAAAATGAATATAGTGTATTCTGCTTCAAATTTCAACCGTATATTCCTCCGGGAAGCGTAGTATTGTACATCCGTCGGCCGTCCTCGGGCCCCCTCGGCCGTCCGACGTCTTTTCCCGATGACGTAATACGAATTTCAAAATCAAGATTAGAGTGTATGCACTTTCTGCACCTCGTATGCAGCCCAAACTCTAACCCCTAATCGAGTTGTGGCGCAGCAAGACATCAATTTTTTCATCATACTTCCCTCCTCCTCACCCGCAATTTGAATTCTCAACTGAGTCAAAGGAGAATTCAGACTCGGTAAAGGCAAAGGCAATACGGCTGAAGCCACAGTAAGTTACTCACTTATCGGCACCATCCGTGGAATTGAGATCCTTCGGAAAAGCAGGAGTTTGCAGAAACAACGCACAAATCCCAAGAAACCAGAAACTCTCATTACCATAAACTCACGCAATGACGGGTCCAGTACTTGGACATGCGGCTCAGCTCGGCTATGCCGGCCAAATCGGCACAAATGAGCCTCACAACGCCACCATGGGCGACCCAGCACTCCTCACAGCGTATTTGGAAAACCAGGTATCTTCCGTAGAAGCACAACTCCGGGAATCCGTCTCTATGGACGCATCGAAAGACCCAATAGCTCCCGAATCCAATCCTTTCAGCTCTGAAACTCCTATAACAGTCGAAGCCGACGATATCGGACTTGAAACTACTTCGACGCTGCCCAGCTACTCGTCAGGTGATCTGCTGTCACATGGCGACGAAATCGGATCCTTTTCCGTGCCTACGAGCCATTCCTGTTCCTCCTCTCGACGTTCTTCCCGAAGTTCGGCTCCAAGTTCCAGGGCACATATACGCGCGCTGTTCCCCGCCTCGGCTTTCAGCAGCCCGCCATGGTTGGTGGAGAAACTCCGGCAGGTTCGGCTTTTCCAGCCGCACACGTGGACGTTCCTGTTTGACGGATCTCTGAATAAGCCGAACGGGACGAGCTGCATTGCCTGCGGGCTGGGAACTCGGCTAATCTTAGCCGACGCTATAGAGGAGGAAAGGCTGTGCCGGATGTCTATGTGGCGGGAGAGTTTGCGGTATTTTGCTCGGTCTTTGCGGGTGTCAGCGGATGCGGAGTTGTCGGCAGCTCCTTTCACGACACAATTGAAAGCGTTTGGGTCGTCTTTGCTGTATTATCTGTGTGACAGAGTGGATCTGATGATGGTTTTGATGGTTGAGAAGCACCGGCAGCGGCTGAAGAAGCGGAGGATTTGCTATTCTTTTGTTTTGGACTGTATGAGGAATATTTCAATCTTCTATTCTCTACTAATGTCAGGGATGCCGTTGCCAGTGAGCGGAGAAAAGCGGAATTACCGGGTATCCTGCTGCTATGTGCCGGAAAATGGGAATCCAAGCCGAGGAAACAGAGGGAAACACCGGAGAAGGAAAGCCAAGAAGACTATTTTGTCATTTTGCCCTTCAATGTCCGGATTGTGTGGGTCTTGAGGGGCAAATGGGTGTTAAATAGTGAGACTTTACAGGACGGGATTGCTGTTAAATGGCTGAAAATGACGGGTAGTTTTGAGTATTGGAAGATTGGAATATCGCAAGCAGGACTTGAGAGATGCAGGGGCGTGTATAGGGTTTAATCAGAGGGTTGAAAATATAAGATTCCTCCAGGGAGGAGGCGCAGTAATGGGAGAGGTTTTTAGTTCTTGAGCGACAGCTTTTGGGTGGGTTTTTTTTCAAGTATATAGCACTTACGAAGTATTGAATTTGATGATTGTGTTGTATAGGAAGTATTTGTAAGTTCTGTAGTTCATTGATGGGTTATTCTTGCCCAGGTTAGGGGGAGAAAGGCGTGTAGAGAAGAGATAAGATGGGTGGAGCGCAGGTTAATAAAAATGTATGTATAATGCTACACAACCAGCAGTAAATGTATCAAAAGCGTGTTGCTTTCACCTGGGTAACGTTTTGACTCGGATAGTTGGTATGAGAGAGAAAGTATGAATATTAGAGGGATTTGAATAGTTGAGGACCAGGGAGTTGGATAATCAGCTATTATACTTAATTTACTTGGTTTATATTCACTTACTACGTGGTGTATAGATAGGAGTCGCCGGATATTAACGGCAAACGCTATGGAAGGGAGAAAAGAGGTAAAAGAGAAGTGAGTGATTCAATAGATAATATAGCCATTGGTAGAAATTTAACAAGTGGTTCAAATAAGCTGATTTACTAAGTATTCAATGTACAGTCCGCACTGTACCAGAAGGATGCCGGTATTTTCATCTCTACTGGTACCCCTGGAGACGGTCAGGAGACTACTGCTATCAACTCTGGCTCATCACTGGATAATTCACGTTCCCATTCTGAATTTGGGCTTTACCACTCTCGGTTCCTTTGACAAGCATGCTGTCAGATATTTATAAAGTATCTGAAAGGGACAGGCAGTTATCAACTCCATCCACCAACTATCGCCAAGCCATTACTCCATTGATTATCTGATATATCACTTGTATTACTCAAATTTTGCCAGAATGAAAACTTGGTTTAACCATTAATTTATTGACTGAGTTGAATTTATTCCCTCCAGTAAAAGTAGAAAGTGAATACCAACTACAGTTCTCCATTATGCCATATAGGCAATCAAGTGTACCAGACACCATTTCTCTATTAGATAGATGGATACTTTGCAAGAGAGATATAATAATTAGAAAATAAAATAATCATCTGAGGTAATAATACTTTGGAGGTTTGTTCTGTAAGGAAGAAACCTGGCTTTCCAACTTGCAATTTTTAGTCGACCTTCTGAGTCTAAACAGTTTTCTGAAAGCTTTTGAAAGCTTGATGGACATTAAATTCAACTGGAGTTTGAAGCAGCATAAATAAGACGCAAGAACTTCTTTTCTTTCAACAATCTAAGCTCAATAGACTCCTACTTCTAACAAGAAAAAGAACTGCAAGTCGTAGTAAGACGAGGCTTTCAATCAGATCTGATCAAATAAAGTTCAAAATTAGGTTTGAGAGTAATTCTTTTACGATTTTAGTTTGATAAACTGTATTTTGAGAAGTTTTAGAAGTGTATAACTGAACAAACTCCCAAGAAATTGACAATGTCTGTTCATAGCTATAGCAGAAACATTTCACGTTCTAATACTATCCAATACCATTCCAAAATTTCAGAGCTCTCAGTGCATTAATTCCTTTTTTACTGCCCCCCTCAGAAGTCGTTGTCCCTTAAACTTCTTAAACCTTATGCTTAAAGTATATATTTAGGTGAAACGATATCTATCATGCCCCAACTCAATTCCTAGCTCCAGGAAATCAGCTCTGTTGTTATACACGATATGAAGACAGCGTTGTCTTATTTATCGTTTATCTTCTGCAAAAAATATATGAAGTGCTCTAAAATAAGAGGTTTATGCTCTCACATTATTCTCTCCACACACATCAACCGTGGGCTGCTTATCACACTCCCAACATCATTATCTCAACACGCATTCTCCATAAGTCAATATACCAACACAGCCGAGCCCTCAAACCGTAGTGGTTTCTTCTTATCTACATATTCTTATAGATTGAAACGCTTTACTACAAGGGGTTGTAAGTCTTTCATACCAATACTATCACGCGTTCTTTGCTGATTACAACCCTGAATGTCGGCAGAGCATCCTATAAATTGGAAGTGAAAACCCGAAAAGTTCAAAGAACTGGAGGTCCCGGCCCAAGTATTCCAAAATCTACTATTCATGAATGTTCTTATTTGTTACAGTAAAATCGTGTCAACTTTGCCAATATTTTTTATTTTGAGCAGGAAGAGATTAAATTGACAAGAATAAAGAGAACATGTCGTCATCCAAGAAGTCTACTCAGGAAACATCTGTACCTCCTATGATATACATAGAGGAAATACACAACACCTCAATCACACATTCTTTATATTCACGAAATGGATATGTATCGTATGCATATAGCAATTCAGAAGAGTCATTTCGAACTACAACTAGCGTTGTCTATAACAATTACAATTCTGTATTGAATTTCATATATGATGATGGTTACAAACAAGGGATAGGCTCCGATGTTGTTGTTAGTGCTTTTGGGTTCGATTATCCCTTGCATCGTTTCATCCTTCTTCAAAGTCCATACTTCTCTCGGTTGTTCGACGGAAAATGGAAAGAGACAGGCAACGGAGTGGTTGAATTGGATTTTGCTGCAAGCAGGTGGCCCACAAAATATGGACTAGACCTTCTACTATCAAGACTTTATGGAAAACCCAACCAGGAGGAGGAGGTCAAGTTCTTGTGGGAGTTTATGGACATTGCAGTTTATCTGGGATTTGAAAGCCACGTCGACTTACTTGTAGATATCTTTATTGAAGGACTTTTTGAACGTGATCAGCAATTATGCAATAATATGCCGAACATTCTGCTCTGTGCTCTTGCGAACAACTATGGTGATCTCAGCCAAAAGATTATTAGACATTGTAAATTCTTTCTTCTTCGCTATGGATGGGAACTTGGAGAAGCTATCTGGGATGATATTCCTTTAGATATTATTGAGGAAATAATCGGATCAGACCATTTTTTTGTCGGCACGGAGTTTGATAGATTAGCGTTTATTTTGGGACTGATTGTCAGACGAGAAAGAAAACTGAAAGAGAAACAAGAGATCGTAGAAAGTTTGAGTAACAATAAGGGTGAGATCAATGAAGAGACAGTGTCCGACGAGGTGGAGAAGACAGAAGAGTTAAAAAGTGGCAGCGAAAGTCATATAGAAACAGAAAAATCTTTGGTAGATGACTCATCTTGTACTTCAACAAATCAGGAGATAGATGAACACACTGAGTCAATGAGCAAACTTTCTGAGAGCATTTCACGACTGAAGATTTGTTTAAATAGTTTTGTGCATTTCAACAACCTATCTCTTCCTCAGCTGCTTCACCTGAAAAGTTTGGCCACTAAATCAGCCAGTTCAGCTACCCCGATAAAATCTTATTTCGACTCTCAAACCATCCTGGAAGCGATTATCCAGAATACAGATAGGGATGTAGTGATCAAAAAAAGCTCTTTGAATGGATATTCCGAAGCTGGTCTTTCAAACTTATATTCAAGCTTTTCAGATTCAAAAACCAGCTATATAATACCAACGAAAAATATATCTGTAGTTGGTGAGCTCGGAGACATTCAAGAAACATTGAAATTGACAAGTAACAAGTTGAAGGATACTGTTTCGTTAAAGCAAGAGTATCGAGCACAGCCCATCAGAATATCGGTGGCATTCGAAAACATAGCGGGAGTAGCGAAAGGGATTTACGAAGGTAAGTCATTTTGGTATGCTGGCTCAAAGTGGAACCTTTTTATCGACAAAGCGACATCTAAAAATGAATCTCCAGAAATAGGTGTATACCTCAAGCGTATGGGACGTTACACAGAGAGTGACAAACTGAACCAGAAAGTACGTGATACATGGAATTATAGAAAAGATCAAAATGTTCGAATGCCATTGGCTGATTGGGACAGCAGTTTATCATTCGTTAACTGTGTTCACGCATCTTCAAACTATTCTGCTTCGACTGCGGTGTCGACTTGTTTACAAAACTCGAGCTCATTGAGCGTTTTAACAGTGCCTGATGCAAAATTGTGTAAAACTTTTGAGTTCGAAGACAATAGAAAAAATATCAAGGCATTTTTCATGATTTACGGTCCTTCCGGCTCGGACATAACACACACCAGTTGTTTTATTTCAAAGCCAGTGGAGTTTCAAATGGATAATTATTTTGGTTGGAGGAGCAAAAGAATACATAAATTTGATGGAAACAGTGTAGAGCGCTCATCTCTCAGATTTACCCTGGTGCTTGGTCTACTTTAACGCCTTTCCTGCCCTTGGTTTTAGTAAAAAGAAGCTATTGGTGCTGAAATGAGTTTGAGCAGAGTTTTGAATAGGGATTTTGTAACGAGAATTATACAGTTAACGTGAGTGTAGGCTTCTCTTCATAGGAAAGAGCTACATGCGCGCAAATAACAGCTTTCGTAGAGCTCACAGAGCAGTTCATTGCCGCACTATCTGCTGTCGGTTTGTAGTCATTTCTCTCAAGTGTGCTACCCTAGTTGAATCATCATCTTTATCCTGGACGCTTCTCGATTATTCCGCTTCATTCTCAGTTCAACTCCCACTTTACTTCCCCACTCACTCACATCCCGTAGCACAGAACCCTCAAATTCATCATCACACTCATCACCAGGACCCCGCGCATTACTAGTTTCCAAGTCTATCACAAATCAACTGAACACTGTTCAACCCGATCAATACCTCCGATACCGATTTTTCAACCTCTCGGGACGCTACGCTACGGCCCGGTTCTAGCCTACACCTCGTGTCTCATCTCAGAGAAGGAAAACTTCATGTCTCTCTTCGAGTTTGTGCTCGCCGTTTCGTCACAAAAACAAATCAATCAGAACTATATAAAAGCCCGGTTCCGCTCTTTGTTTATCAGATAACTATTCTTCTTACTTATTAGTGGAGTTAGTACTTTATGAGGAAGTGGAGAGAAGTTCACTCCTTTGCTATACGCGCAAGTGGGGCCAGTTCTAGTGTACTATGCCATTCAGTAAATACAGTAAATGTTGTACACAGTTCCCTGTACGGGTTGTTGGACCTTCGGTCTCACCCTGCATAGAAGGACCCTGAAGATGATGAGCCGCGTGTATCAATTAAGGTTTTCGGTTATCATCGGTTAATCATGGCTTTCATCCTTCTATAACCGAATCTTTTATACTTGCAATAACCGAGATGAAGTACTTGAGGCACTGATCGATGCCGGTCTATTCCGTAGATAAAATATTGATTTAAAGGCAGCAATCGCCCTGTAACGCCTTTTCTTTGGTGGTTCATTATGTAAAATTATCAGCTGGTGTCGTAAAAGTTATCGCAAAATTGGTAAAAGTCGTTCAGCTTATTGTATGATCTCTTCTTGCTTATCACAATGTCTGAATCATCAGCTTTTGACTCTTCTCTTGAAGAGTTTGATAAGGAAAGTGGACTGGAAAAACAATTATCTGCTTCCTATGTTCGGTCTCTGTACGCCGATGATGACACATATGACGCAGAAAACTGTATCGATGAATCACTAAAAGATGTAGCAATGTCTCCAGGTTCCTACCCGCAACGTAGTTTCTCTCTCCGTGGCCGCGGGAAGCTTGGTAGCTTTTCCCACTCGGAAAAAGCGCTATACCGTAAACCCGATGGCACAGAGATTGAAACACCTTGTATAGGCGGCGGGAAACCATTCCCTCCACATCCACGATTATCATGGGAGTACACTGTAGAATTTGACGGCCCAGAGGATCCAGCATTCCCACAGAATTGGCCACAAGGGCAGAAAATTTCAACTTTTGCTTTACTTATATTTGATACATTTGTGGTGACATGGGCATCCTCAGTTTACGCTCCTTCTGTTTCATCAATTGCTGAAAGATTTGCAGTTTCAGAAACTATCGCAACACTGGGTCTTTCTCTGTATATTGTAGGATTTGCAGCTGGTCCGTGCCTCTGGGGTCCGCTTTCCGAGGTTTATGGACGGAAAAAACCAATTGTATTGGGGACATTCCTGTTTGCAGTATTCCAGTTTGCTACTGCGACTTCTGAAAATATACAAACGCTACTAATTTGCCGCTTCTTTGGAGGTCTCTTTGGAGCTTCCCCATTGACTATCACTGGAGCAGCTTTCACTGATTTCTTCTCTGCTAAAATTCGAGGAGCTGCAATGTGTATTTTCCTATTCTTTGTCTTCTTTGGGCCGCTTTTGTCGCCAATAATTGGCGGAATTTTGGTACAGTTTCTGCCATCTACTGGGTGGAGATGGGCCAACTACATTACTGGAATTCTTGGCTTAGTAGCTACCGTATTATTGCAGTTATTTCAGCAAGAATCTTATGCTCCAGTGGTACTGAGCGAGAAGGCAAGAATGCTACGAGTTTTAAC
Organism: Sporopachydermia lactativora; assembly: GCA_030579575.1. Taxonomy (NCBI): domain Eukaryota; kingdom Fungi; phylum Ascomycota; class Sporopachydermiomycetes; order Sporopachydermiales; family Sporopachydermiaceae; genus Sporopachydermia; species Sporopachydermia lactativora. Next base: position 11,298 of record JAKTRH010000169.1, read on the forward strand.
TGGTAATTGGGCAGTACATTCACCATTGGAGGAAGTAGAATTGGAATTTAGTGAGCTGTTGAAACGGAACCTACGAAGACCTTTCCAAATGCTGGCTCACGAGCCGATGCTGTTTTTCATATCCTTGTATAATGCTTTTCTGTACGGATTGATGTATCTTATTCTAAAGGCGTATCCGATTATATTTGTTCGTGGATACGAGCTACCGCTTTCTGTGGGGATGTTGCCGTATTTGGGGTTGATTCTCGGTACAGCTTTTGGGCTTGCAGCTAGTTTACTGGGGGAACGGAGATTCAATAAGATACTTCGGGAGAATCCGGTGCCAAACCCTGAAGCTCGTATTCCGGCGATGATTGTCGGATCATTGATGCTTCCGATTGGTTTATTTGTACTAGGATGGACTGGAAGTCGGCCAGCAGATATTCCGTTGTATGTCCCACTGTTCTTCGGTGGGGTGCCTATAGGATTTTCTATGATGACTATTTTCCCTATTTCGAACAGTTACTGTATAGATATGTACTTGAAGCATGCAGCGTCTGCTTTAGCGGTTATGACGTTTACCCGTTCCGCTTTCGGAGCTGCATTTCCGTTGTTTGCTCAGCAAATGTACGATCGGCTCGGCATTGCCGCTGCTTCCTCTTTGTTAGCGGGAATAGCTGTGGCTATGATCCCCGTGCCGTGTATTATATTATTCTACGGCTCCAAAATTAGGGCTCGGACGAAGATGTCCTCTGCCTAAGCGGGAATGTTTGAAGGTTGGTTCGGTTCGGTGATCTTTTTACTGTAAGGTGGGGGGCATTTCGGTTTGCATTATGTATACAACAAATAGAGCATAAACTATTTAATATTATTAGTAGTAAACTAGCTGGAAAGTCGTAGTATGTTGTAGGGTTACCTAGAGAGTTTGTATATGTTGTAGTACGAAGGTTATCGGATGATACATGCCGAGACGGCCGTTTTTCCGTCCAATTCCGTCCTATTCCCTACTCATCGGATCAACAGGGCTCGGACGTTCGGTTAACCTACTCGTCGGATCTACAATGACAGCTTATCGGGTAGGCAGATGATAGTAAGTGTGATTGTAGGAGTTTCCGAGCTCATTCCGAACCTTGAGTATCACCTCAGGCCATCTCAGAGAAAAAATTAGAGAAAAAGATGGAAAATTCATGAAAATCTAATATTTTTTGACCTCTGAGGCCGCCAGATTAGAGTTCAAATTCGAATATCTCGAAAATGGCTGATTTCTAGAAAAAGCAGATAAGCTGTGGTGAATTATGCAACCCGAATTGTCCAGAAACAAGTCTTCTGGCATTGATATAAGCATTTCTTCGTTCAAGAGCGAGATAAATGTCTTTTTACGGTCGTGTCAGATTGATAAAAAACAGTCAAACGTCGGAGGGTCTGGTACTAATAGAGTTTCTACATGTGTCTAATCTTAAAAGTTTAGTGGAAACCTTGACCCGATTGGGATTTTCAGCAGCCGAAAAGATATTTTTTTGCAGAAACGTGCATGCATTTGCATGCATGAAAATTGTCCGGCATAATTGTGCATAACATATTTTGCCTCCTACGCAGTCAACGAATATTGCGACGATTCCCATATATATTTCAAAATATGGAGCAGAGCTTGCCGAACATATTGACATCACTATTAACCATGTATTTGTTCTGTATCAAGAGATATTCAAGTTTTTGTATCCGGACATATGCAAATGCATGCATCCTGCATGCACATGTATATGCAATGCAACGCAAGGCTTATATAGACTTCGACGTGCATAATTGTGCATAAAACCTTAACTTAAAACCCCCGAGTCGAGGTTTTGAAAAGGGTCTGAAACGCCCAGGTCGACGAACCAGGAGGGTCTGAGATTTAAAAGCCTCATAACTCCATGAATATTGAAGAAAATGTAATTGCTTTGAAGGATATATTGCCTTTCAAGCATTGTCTATCTTATACTGAAAGCTCATCGTTTTCGTCGCACTCTAAGGTTGCCAAAATTGGAGTTAAAAGTTTATGCCATTTCAGACATTTTCCGAAATTGGACATACGAACCGCTTCATTCCGGCTTCAGTTTATCGAGAATTGTTAATTTTGCTCGACCGATGGAAACTTTTGATCTCATTCTTTATATAAGTTGTAAATTGATGGTATATTTCGAGCATTGTTTGCTCTTTAACGAGCATTCAAATGATCAAGTTCTCAGACCCTCCTGGAAACTCTTAAAAATTTCAAAATTTGGTAGAAATCCGTGTAGTGAGCAAAAAAGCACTCATAATGACCAGTAAATTAGATACTTACAAGGTAAAACGTTCAAAATATTATCATAAACCCCATTCCGTTTCTTTTACCAGTTTTCCTGTCTGTTATATTACCACTCAGCCCCTTTTCAAAGGATCTCCATCCACTACCTCTCCAGCGATCTACAAGCCGTCACCCGTACCATTTACATGCCCTCCTGCACACCTTCTCGTCTCAATTACCAACGCACCCCTGCCGTTCAGCCTATCACAAATAATAAAAAATACTAACCCCATACACATATAGCCCAATGTACCCCTAATAAACCCACAATTTCACTTTTTCCCCACTTTTAATCCACATCTTCTGCTCTTTCATCTCTCCGTTTCTCCGCCTCTCCCACCATTTTACCTCCCATTCTCGATCACGTAATCACACCCGGAAACAGCCAATGCGGAGAATCCCGGCTGCAGGAAATCACATGTCCCCCGCAGGAGGAATCGGGAAAAAACCAATCAAAGAATGCAAAGGATCTTTCCGAGAGAAACGGCAAAAGCAGCTGACTGCCCTGCTACCCTTATGGCATCACCAGTGCCTTCCTGTGTGTCACAGGGACTTCCTAGCAGCCAGAAACAGCAGCAAAGTGGAAATACGGTAGCTAGAAGGCCAGCAAATCCTTCAAAGAAGAGGAAAAACACTCTATAACTTATAGCTTACTGACAGTCATACGATCAGTCTTCAAAAGGGTGCACATCAGTCTCACTGGTTCCCCACAATCATTTTTTTTGCTTTTCTACTATTCCAACTACTTCAAACACTCAAAGATATCAATGGCTGCGCCACAGCAGCCACCAGTTTGATCCTAACCAGTCTGCGCCACTCCCACACCCTATTCCACCATGTCTTTCGCCTTTGACTGGTCTTCTGTAGAACAGAAGAAGTTCTCCTCCTATACGAAGACGCTGCTCACAGATGCGCTCAATATGGGCCAGAAACCACCGGTGATTGCCGACAAAATCACCGTGTCAGACCTGTCGCTGGGGACGCAAACACCGGAGTTGGAAATCCTAGAAATCGGTGACCTCGGACTAGAGAGATTCCAGGGAATATTCAAGATTAAATACTCTGGCGACGCATCTATAACGCTTTCTACGAAAGTACAGGCCAATCCTTTAAGCATTTACTCCACTATATACCATAATGACCTTACAAATAACTTTGCTATGCCAGATTTCCTATTGGCAGATGCTACATTCCCAATTCCTCTCATACTATCCCTTTCCGAGATTCGCTTATCCGGTATCATAATTATGGTGTTTTCCAAGAAGAACGGACTCACTCTAGTCTTTAAAAACGACCCGCTAGAGTCTATATCAGTTTCTTCTTCGTTCAACCACCTTACAGTACTAGCAAAATTCCTCCAAGTTCAAATAGAAAATCAAATCCGGGACCTCTTCCGAGAGGAACTCCCGACTATCCTACATAAACTCAGCCACAGATACACCACAGCAAACGGCGGGCTGATGGCTGTGCAATTGCACAACCAACTCAGGAGTTCGGCGCGGTCTCCGCTCGATACTATTCAGCCTTCCGGTGCCGCTTCCGGGTTTGAACCAGTAAATACCGACGAACCTCCGCTGTCCCCGTCTAATATGCTGAAACTGCAAATGCTGTTTGCCTCCCGCCACACTTTATCCGTATTTACTCCAGCTATATCCGACGTAGTGTACAGATCTACTATGGACAAGTATCAGAACAAATCAGAGCTGTTTTTCAAGCTCAAGGATCTTAATATGAACAGGAAACATCTGGCAGGTGACAACTACCATCAGATGGAACAGTATATGAAGCAGATAGCAGGAGTACAGACTAAAGTGTATTATCGTAGTGTACATGAGAAGCCTCGGCGCCGGGTTGTACGGCTTAATCGCCGTGGCGCACCAGCGGCTGAGAAAGTCAGTGCGGTGGCTGAGGAGATTCTTGCCGATCATCTGACCGACGCCTCTGACGGGGCGCGGGCCGCTGCGGCGGAGAAACCTGTAGGCAGTGCGGAAGAAGCAGGGATTGAAGTGTGTAAAGTACGTACTCAGCAGGCTTCTCGGTCTGCCATGCGTAAGCCGCGGCATTCTTCGAATTACATCCGATCGCCGAAGTTTGCTTATGCGTATGGCGCTGCAGCTGAGTCGGAAGTTCCTGCGTTTGAAATGTTAGACGGGGAAAGGAAACCTGCAGCGGAGTTCAGTTTAGGAGAATCGGATGTGAAAGCCGAGTTGGCTTCGGAAGCGGGAGCAGAAGGGGAAGCTGAAGCGGAAGCGGAAGCGAGAGCCGAAGTAGAAGCCGGCAGGAAAGCCGAGCCAAAAGCTGAGGTGAAATCCGAGCGGAAAGCCGAGCCGAAACACTCACAGAAATCCGAACAGAAGTCCGACCGAAACTCCGAACAGAAACCCGAGCGGGATTTCCCTTCATTCCAGCCGCCTTCACCAACCCATATGTCTGCTAAATTAGAGTCTCTGCTTCCTGCAGCCTTAGAACGACCCAGCAGCACCGAATATCTCTCGGCAAGCCCAAAGAGATCACCCATGCCAAGCCCAGAGCACGGTATATTCAACTTCGGGTCACTTGTAGGTTACCGTAAGCCTGATATGCTTAAAATGGGTCATGGCCACAGCAATAGTGGGACGCGGATTCAGTTTGCTTCTACTTGGGGGGAGAATAAGTTTGACAGACGGCATATTATAGATTTCTTCCAGTCTAATGTGAACGATGCTCCCCCGCCGTATCAGGGCTGATGCGGGACGGAGGATCGGAGATTTACCGACTGGCTGAGAGTTCCAGACAGTTGGGTTTACCGCATTTGCTATATTGGAATGTCTAATAGGTATCTATAGGTATCTTAGAGGTGGCTTATAGGCGTCTATAGATATCTTATAGATATCTTAGAGGGTTTCTATAGGCATCCTATCGATATTTCATAGCTATGTTTTATATTCTTCGTTCATCTTATTTTATTTTACATTTTTTTATTTTTATTATTCTCTTTCTGTCCCCTTTTTTCTCCCGTCCTTCGCTATATTTTTCTTCCCCTTTCATTTTTCACTCGTTATCTGCTTCTACAGCAGAAGGATAATCCTGGATTTGGCTACGTTTATGAGGTTATGTTATGAATGGCTGTGTATGTGTTTTTTTAAGATGTTTGCTATACAGAATCCCTATCTCCGTAGATTGTACATTCCGTCCAAATCTGTAGATCGTAACGAAACTTCACGCACCACCGGCCTTCTGCCACTCCTCTACTGTGTAAGATTTCTGTGTGAAGGCATGAATAGCAGCAATTTCGTCCTTCAGTGCTGTATTGACTAATCGGTGGCGCATCAGCTTATTCTTCCCCTTGAAAACATCCGATACTATCACTACTTGGAACGCTTGGCCACAGCCGCCTGCAGATTGTTAGTTATTAGTTATTAGCTATCAGCTATTGTAGTGTGCAAATGAGTGCTCCACATTTTCCTACTTACCACTCATATCTTCGATTTCCACATGCTGAGCCCCCAGCTCCGAGACGATCTTCTGCCTGAGATGTTCCTCGGTTATTTGACTCATAGCTGACAACACGTGTGATGTTTGCGTGTCTCCCGCTGTTTCTGAGGTAACAGCGACTTGTCAGTTTCTGTAAACTTCGGGATAACGGCGGGAAACCAAACTGCCGAGTGCCCTGGAGCTTCCGAACTCCGAACTTCTCATATGAACGCCGAGTTTTCTGATCGGAAAGATTACGGAGCGAGACGCGAAGTGTCTATATAATGTAAACGTAATCTTTTAAGAATCAACATCAATTGCATGCCTAATAGTCTGCGAAGTTCTTTCTTACAAAGTCATAGTATGTTACTATTGCGTGCTATTGTATTTTCTGCTATAATACTATAGCCATAATGATAAAATAGTGCTAGAGCTCCTTTTTGACATGTGAATTACACAGCTAAGCTCTCTCAGCGTATAAATACCCGCATATGTCTGCATGAGACTGCATATATCTGCATCATTGAAACTCGGACAAGAAAAAGCTGATTATCTGATTATATAACCAATATTTCACCCGGCATCCGGGCACCCACCAGCGTCGCTGATCGCCCCATGGAACGCTCGAATCTGACGCAAAATCAATTAGAAACCCACTAGAAATTATATAAAAACAACAATTGAATATTTTCAAAGCATTCCTTCTAATATTTCCTCCAGCATCGCACCCATGCTAATCAACTTTCATACAGCCACTCGTCCAATATCAGGGGTGCCTAGCAACCCCATCCGTCCATGAATCTTTCACATCTGACCCGTCGGCTTCGGAGCGGATGTTCCGCCGTCCAGAAGCAAATAACAGCACAATTGACACATACAGGAACTCTACAACGTTTAACTCACACCCTGTGACCTATAATACCCAATATTGACTTGCTATTACTCACTAAAATCCCCTCAGCCCTCCACAATGAGTAACGCCCGTCTATTGAAAAACATCGTCTCAGCAAGTAAGCCGAAAATCATGCCGAACGGCACACCAACCCTTCCCTACCGACCCTCACAGCTACTAACACCAACCTAGTCGAAACTATATACCCGAAAGCGCTGGCAGAGTCCGCATGGGACAACACAGGCCTCTTGCTGGACTGTCCAAGTCCCGAACCTCTCTCTAAGAGCAAACCCACTGTTCTTCTGACTATCGACCTGACAACGCGCGTGGTAGACGAAATTTTGCACTACAACGCGTCCCACGCGTCTAATAGAATCACGTGCGTGGTTGCGTACCATCCGTTCATCTTCCGAGGCATAAAAGCCGTCACTTCGGATAATCCTCAGCACGTTTCAATGGTGAAACTGATCCGAGAAGGCGTCTCGGTGTATTCCCCGCACACGGCAGTTGACGCGGCTCCCGGCGGAGTCAACGATTGGCTGTGCGACGTGCTATCCGGCGGTAAAGATTGTGAAGAGTCCCGTAGCGTTATTAGTAAATCCGATAACCCTCCGGCTGGTTTTGAATCAGCTGGCGTAGGCCGAGTTGTAAAACTCAAAACACCCGTTTCCTTTACCGAGGCAGTTTCCCGGATAAAAAGCGGTTTGAAGATGGACGGCTTGCAGGCTGCGCGGGCGGCGCGGCACCGGGACGACCCGACAGCTGCGTCAATCAGCTCCTTTGCTGTATGTGCTGGATCTGGCGGAAGCGTTTTCAACAGTCTCAGGGAAAAACCGGATTTGTACTTCTCCGGAGAACTGTCACATCACGAGTTGCTGGCGCTTACAGAGTCTGGCAGCAGCGCTGTGCTGTGTGGCCATTCCAATACTGAGCGTGGGTATCTTCAGGACATGCGGGAGAAGCTGCAGGCCCTTGTACAGCCGGACGTTGACGTGATAGTCTCAGAGACCGATTCTGATCCGCTTGAGATTCTATAAGGGGTTGGGGTGTGTGTGGAGTGCGGGAAGAGGGGTTAGAATGTGATGAAAAGGGAGATGATATGGGAGATGTATATGAAGTGTAAGAATGATGAAATGTGTGTGATATACGTGTATATGAAATGATGAGATGTGTGATGTATATGTGAGGTATGTATGAGTTGTAAGGAGTATTTGCTTATAGAGTGAGAGTTTTATAAAGTAATAGGTCTATGATGTGTGAGGTTTATGAAGGGATACGCCCATGAAGTGATAAATACAGTATTTATATGGCCGGATAGGACTTTTTACCCCAAATCTGTGAGTAAATATAACTCTCCAATGTTTATAATTCGTTTTTGTTTCTTACTTGCTTGATATAATACGGTATATCTAATTCAGTGTGTCTATAGTGCTATTATTTTATCTATACACTCTGAACATACAATTCCTCCATTCATCTTATCCGCGTTCCGATTTAAATTCCGTTTCTTCCGCCTTTATGATTCAATTGTTTCCCTTCTAAGTAGCCTCTAGTTAGTCCTTAAATTTCATTTGCTATTCTCTTCCTTTGTCCCCAAGCTGGCTTCCTTTCTTCCAATACTCTATTTGACTCTTCAAATTCTGCTTTCTACGGATTATCCATTATCACAAGACCTATCCTAATTTACATCCTAATTTGTATTCATATTCTTAACATTACTACTACTTAGCTGTATGATATCTGCGAGGCCATCAATTCATATATATCCCATTACCTGACCTCCAGATCTCTCTCATACGCTCTTCTCTTATCACGAATCATAAATTAACCCCTATAACTATATTAACTCCTATTACTTAGTACTTCCAGAATTTCCAGAATGGGACGTTATCCATCACCACATGCTCCTCTACCTTGATTTCAGTGTCAGTACCTTCTGCCTTCTCCAGAGACTGCACAGAGGCCAGCTTGTGATTCCGCGTCAAGAGAGCAAAGCAGATCAACGGAGCGCACAGAGCTGCACCGACACCGCACAGGATTCTCTGCACATGCTGATATGACTCAACCACAGCCACACGGTTCGGCGAACCCCAGGTGTTTGTCACGATAAACGTGAAAGGAGATCCATAAGCTTCGGCAACCAAATCCGGGTCTCCCAGCCGTTTGCTCATCTCATGCGGTAACACCTGGGTCCAAATGGCACCAGAAATGCAGTTCCCGATTGCTGAACCAATCTGGTAGGCAGTAAGGTACAGTGATGTGATCACAGCCAGGTTCTCATGCTTCGTGCAGGCCTGGATAGACACCTGCACAGGGTATGTAAACAGGCCTGCGCCGAACCCGAGCAGACACAGCGAACCAATGATACCATCTACAGAGCTGGAACCTCCCCGGTAATGCACGAGAAGCCCCATAGCCAGAAGCCACATGCACGTTCCAAACATAACAAATGGTTTCAAAATACGAATGCGGGTGATTACAAGTCCTAGCAAACCACCGGTTAGAGTAGAGCAGAAGGAGTACAACTGCGTGATGTTTGTAGCTGCTTTCACTGACTGGTTCACGGCTACAACCAGCACAGTGTACATATATGACCCCTGCATGTACCAGATAGTGTTGATGAGCACTCCAATGCACAGCGCAGACCACACTCCGCGGTCTGTGATCAGCTGAGGCGGGACAATAGGACTTCGGGTTCGCGCTTCCCACCAGATAAATACTGGCAAGCAAAACACGCCAATAACCAATGGGACTATAATCTTAGCCCGCTTCCACTCTGAGGAGACACCTCCAGCCAGAGTCAGCGGGACAAGAATCAAAGCCAGGAAAGCTGCCAGGAGCAGCAAGCCGACCACGTCAAGTTTCCAGAAAAGGGCACGGAGAAATCCACCCTTGCGTTCTGCCCAGCGGCGCCATCCCAGTTCGCGGAAAGTGGGTTTGCCCGGGGTAGCCAGTTCACCGGATCTGCGGGCCCTGATGTACATGTGGATAAAGCAGACAAACAACGGGACGGCAGAGAGAGGGTAAATGAAAGCCCACATTCCGATACCCCAACTCCAGTGTTCGTAGCCGATTGAAGAGGTGATGTCACCGGAGATCCAGGCATTCACCAGGAAAGGGTAAGCCGGGATGAAAGATACAAACAAACGCCAGTTGAGGTTGGAGTAATCGGCCACCAGCACTTCCAGAATCAGCTGAGAACCAGTGTATCCAAGCTGGTACAGCAGAGCGCCGGCTGAGAAGGTTGACACGTTGTGGGACTGTGATTCAATGATAGTCCCCACAACGTAGAAAAGTACGGAAACAATGAAAAGTTCCATGCGGCCAAACACGTCAGACAAACGGGCGTACAGAGGCTGGGTGGCAGCAGCCATGACACTTCGGGCTACATTGATTGTGGAGAGAAGTGAATGCTCAGAGTAGGAAGACGTAGCCTGAGCTTGGAAAGTGTAACGAATACTTCCGTCAAGGGAGTAAGTGTATGACACGCAGAAGACGGAAACAAAAAGGAAAATCTTCAACCAACGGGTATTGTAATGGCGGGCAATAATTTCTGATTTCCGCACACCTTCTGCAATCTGAGACTCGTGTGAAGGGTCGAAAACGTAGGGAGCAGGTTTAGGAGCTCCAGGGTTGGATTCTTCATCACGGGCGGCGTATTTGGAATCATCGGAAGAAGCGTCAGCGTTCTGCGACAACTCGACGACTGGGCCGACGGGTTTTTCCTCTGAGTACTTTTCAGACATTGTGAGAGGCGTAAAGTGGACGACGGAAAGCTCACTCAAAACCGAGAGTTGAAATTCAGTTGTGACATCTTATCTGATCCATCAGCGGGGTAGAAGGTTCCTTTAATACTGTTTGAGCTGTGGTGGTTAGGGATTTTTAGTTTTTTTTTTCTGAGTAATGAATCTTAATTTGCTGAGTTTATAGGGTTTTTCTGCTTTATTAAACGGATTAAACGGAGAGAAGCCGAAAGAACTGGTGAACGGCGACTGAAATGTCTGAGAATCACCGATTAAGGTTCGGTTCTCGCGCGAAGCTTATAAGAGATACAGTTTAAGGTTTGCAAATTTAGTATAGGAGGCGTTAGGCTAATAAGGAAATAGCTTAAACTTGGCAAACCTTATGCTGACAAGACACGTCAAACCGGACGGGGTTGTGTTGCGTCATAAACGCACAAATTAAGGCTGTTGTATGTAACAGAATATTTAATTTGCACTATTATATTGAGAAAATATATTTTCGAGACTAGTCACGGATTCTAGAGAGGTGGTCAAACATCAGAAAGCAATAAAACTACATTCTTACCTAGCATTTATTCACGCAGTGGAGTTAAACTGTCCTTGGAATATGTGAAGTCTGAAAGGAAATTAAGGTTTCCCTAATGATACACCCGGAAGCAACAGCTTATAAATGAAAACAAAAAAGCAGCTGTGTAGCATTCTCATGGAACCAAAAATGGACAGACTACTGTATAACTCAGACCGAAAAAAGAAAGCAATCCCATTTTTTGACCTGCTAGAGATGTACAACTCTGGTCTATTCTCTTGCAAGTTGGCGTGCCATATTTCTTGACATCTATTTTAAGCTGCACAGAATAAAGTTACCTTTTTGACGTGCGCTAATGTTATTTAAGCTATTACTGTTTTGGTTTAAACTCAGCCCCTGAACTGGTGCCGCACAACTCTATTTTATTGATCATCTAGATAAGATTCGATTTCCGAAACCTCAGAAACCAGCAAAATCCTTTGCTTTTTTCACCCGAATGCATCCGGAAACATGACCAATTATATGTCAATGGTATTTGTCAATCCTGACTGTAACATAAAAGATATTTTTGGAGATTTGGCTGAGTTCAGTGGCGTCAATTAACGCAGTAGAGAATTACTGGTGTTGCTGCGGGAAAAGGAGTTGAACATCGAGCCACTTCGTACAAAACATAGTACATGGAAGTAGTATCCAATCAATTGATTGGATAAAATTGCACGGTTTTTTGGATGTCTGCGTGCTTCATTTCAGTGCAAAGCGCTTACATGAGGAGAAGCTTGTCTATCGATCAGAAACGCTTGTAGTTCTTCCAAGTAACCCCTCGCCTTTTGCCGAGAACAAACCGGATCAACTCAACTGTAGGTTTCGAGCCTAATTTCTGATTTGCTCGATGTCTCAGCACCGGCAATTCCACCGTTTAAAGAATCATATGGCTTGCTGAAATAATCGCTCATTTACCTTTGTTACTCACGAGAGAGACGTTGAATCAGAGTACTCAAGAAACCTGTTTTGGAACTTCCAATAGCAGTTCAGCCCATCAAATTACACTATCAATATCCAGTTACCACGTCAGTACTCGCTGACATACCGGAAACAAAATATTCATGAACGGCTGGCTTGTAGACGGCTAAAACAGTTTGGGCAATTGAAAATTTTCTTTACCTATTTGACTTCGACAATAAACTCAAGAATCTTACTTCCATATGTAGATCTCATCTGAAATTCGAACTTTAACTTAAAGAGAACTGCACCAGGTGGGTAGAAGAAAAGCGAGCGTATGGAGATATGGCACGGTGATAATCAAGAGCAGTTCACAACGACATAGTTTGTTAATCAATGTAGTCTAATGTCAAATATATTGCATAATCCCAGTGATGAAATGAGGGTGATACGGAGCAATAATGTTTCGGGGGGTAAGACAAGAAGGGACTGGGAAATTATCTTGTCTGAACTCTCAAATGTACCTTAAAGTTCGGAAAAACTCTCGGACAATCTCAACGGTTACTGAGAGTTTAGTCAAGAAAACTGAACCACGTAAAACAGCTTGAAAACTAGAGGTCTGAAATATTCGTTACTTCGTACTTCATCCCAGATTGCTGCTATCTCCTTCAATTGACGAGAGAAATATCCTACAATTTTCAGTCAGATTCATAACTAATTGGATTATAAGATTTTTCTTCAGGTAACGCCGGCATTCATGGAGCGGTATAAGCTTTCTTGGAATTCGATCATACATCTTTATTTATTAAACAGTAGTAAGTTTAAAACAATCAAAAATATACGAATCTTGGTGAGACCGTAGGAGAAAGAATACTGGCAAAGGGTATCTTCATGCCTCATCGCGTATACTAAACTATTTTACTATTCAGTTTTCCTTAAGCCGTCTTTTTAACACTATAAAAATAAAACAAAAAACGAGAACTCAGTCTTTCAACACCACTGTTCGGAGTTCCAGCCAATTGATCAATATATATGTTTCGGATGACGGAAAGATCGTCACCGAAACCCGGAATATCAAAAAAAAAAAAAAAAAAAAAAAAAAAAAAAAAAAAAAAAAAAAAAAGGAAAAAAAAAAAAAAAAAAAAACCAGATAGGC
>JAKTRH010000170.1:0-23956 GCA_030579575.1 Sporopachydermia lactativora
TCTATTCTCTATTCTCTATTCTCTATTCTCTATTCTCTATTCTCTATTCTCTATTCTCTATTCTCTATTCTCTATTCTCTATTCTCTATTCTCTATTCTCTATTCTCTATTCTCTATTCTCTATTTACAACTTACAAGCTTGAGTCCAATCAATCATTATATATATCATATCTATATGGTAATTATATGCAATTAAACTAATACATTCAAAATTCATTATTCTTCAGTTCACTGTTATGCTTATCACAGTGACCATCTAGATGTTGTAAATCCACTTCTAAACAGTATAGTAGGATTCATATTTGGCCTGTATGGCATTCATTTCAAGGAAAAGAAAGCTCAGATAGGTCCTGTGAGTTATTGTGAGTTCTCTATGAACTATCCGAGCTTCCGATTCTTGTGTGAAGGCTATATATAGCATGTGGGTAGTTTGTCTATGTGTTTTGTTGGTCTAGTGGGAGTTTCCGTTCGGAATTTCGGCATCGGGATCGGCAACGGCTATTTTGGGTTCAGCCTCAGTTTTAGTTTCAGCCCCCTCAGCCTTCTCAGCCTCCTCAGCCTCCTCCTCACTTCTTACCCACCTCCGCATTACCGGAACAATCAACTGCGCCACCAAAATCTGCTCTCCCTGATACAATACTAACGGCACCAGCATATACGCCATGAGCTCCCTGTTATGCTCATACTGAGCTGAGACCAACGCCACACCTACTGCAGCAGATTTTGCTGCGCCACATAACATTACAGCCACAGTATCCTTCTTAGAGTAATAAAACTGCGCCACCATCTTACCAATTCGGCCCGAAACGCCACATTTACGCCTCAAAAGCCACATAACCGGCGCAGGCCGCGAAACACCTAAACAAATACAAGTGAAAAGTACATACAACCCAATATTCATAAACACATTCATCAGTACCGTTTCTGTAGGCAACTGCTCAAACACTCCTTCATGGAACGCAGTGGAAAAACTGGAAAACAACAGCAATGCCAGGCACACACTGCCCCATTTAGCAAGCCGCAGTACAGATAAAACCCGTTCAACGGGCCGCGGTGCCACATTCTGCAGTACCTGCCCTACAGCAAGCGGCGCAAACAACGCTATACCTAAATGTTTCAACACATCCCCGTAAACTGTGGCTACATTCGACTCCGCAGCCGGGTTTGCAAACGCAAAAGCCGAGCCGGGACGGAAAAACATTTGTACCAAAGCTGGGGATATAAAACATCCGAGAAGATTACCAATACATACTTCTATAAGAGCTAGCTTATCATTCCCATGCGCCTGGCGGGTCATCACTACGTTAGACGCAATAGTAGTAGGAGTACACGACGCTACCACCATTCCGGCGAGGATTTTCTCGGATATACGTGGATCGTGTGCCGATTGAATTCCTGAAACGATACCGAAAGTGATAGACGGAGTTACCAGGAAAGATATGGACTGTACGGCAAGATGGGCACGCCACAAACGGACGCTGTGCCACAGACTTCGGGTCGGCATTGACAGGCCGGATATTAAGAAGATTACAGCTACTGCGCCGTAGCCAAGGGTGTATTCTCCGTGGATTGTTCCGCCGGCACGGGCAAAGTTCGGGAATTTATAGGCGAGGCCTATGAAGATTCCGACAAGCAGGAGAAACCATTGGTTCAAAGCAGTAGAAAGGATAAACCGGAGGACCGATTTGAGAGTCTTAAGAGCGGAATTCGGCTCGGAATCGGAATCGGAATCGGAGCCGGAACCGGAATCGGAATCGGACATAGCCGAGATTGAAGACACTATATCATCTTTAGAGTGGCCCTGCTGGTTTTTCTCCAAGTCCAGAGACCCACGGCGGCTTCCAGAGGATTCCAAAGCACACATTAGGAGTGGATTTTCACTTCTCAGGCTTCAAAGTAACGGAATTCAAGAGACCATCTTCGGAACAGATTCGGAGCTTCAGAACAGGAGAATAACTGCGTCAGGGGAGCATTTCCTGTTTATATCATACACCAAGCGGATTTTCTGGTTCTTAAGGAGAGGGAAATTTCATATAAAGCTGATAAAATTAGTCAGAGAAGCGGAAATTCGGAATGTAATGACCTTTTCCTGCTTTTCGTTCCGCTTTTTCATGTTGAGGACGGCCCAGCGACCGCATTAGGAAGGAGTTCGGAAGCTGTCAAGGATGTTCCGAGCACTTTCTCCATTAGGAAGGAGACGGCAAATATGTGATTATGTGATCGGTAAATGTGTAGAGGACTACCCCTTTTGGGACAGATGAAAAGTGAAATTTCGGCATAAAACTCCGCATCGGAAGCGGAGGAAAGAGACGAAAACTCCGACATTCCGAAGTCAATCAAGCAAATCTCGGAATTCTACTGTATCCGCCGATTGTCACGTGAACTGTGCCGTGTCTTTCAACTGAAGTTTTCTCATCTCAGACAGGAATGTCGTTCGTTTTCTCCTCTCAGGTGCCCGAAGGTCTCTCCGATGATCAACGGGAACTCCTCCAGCAGTACAAAGACAGACGCCGGAAGCAGATGGCACTGTTCTACGGGTCGGCCCTGCTGACCCTTGTGTCTTCTCGGTTGGCTTTCCGAGCCGTGAAGAGCAGGAAATGTGAGTAGGAGTATCGAATATTTGCAGTATTCATGGAATAAATGCTGATATATGTATATATTTATATATATCATGTTTTACTATAAGAAACTAACAAAACACCAGTTGTTCCACAAATGTTTCATGCCAACAATGCGCCACCACCATTCTCACTTTATGGTGACGCTGTGTCTGCCGCAGGGTACGCATCGCTGTTAGCAACTACTACTTTCGCTATGGGAGTCTTTGGGCTGGCCTGGACGTGGGATGTTTCGAGTTTCAAGGAGTTTGGACAGAAAATGAAGGTTCTGCTGGGTGGAGATGTGCGGGAAAAGCAGCTGCGGGAGCTTCCGGAGGATCCGGAGACGAAAGCGTTGAAGGAAAGTCTTGCAGGGTTTCTGGGGAAGAAGAATTGAATGGAGGAGCTGCTGAGGAGATAGCAGAGCAGAGATGAGGCGTAGGCTATGCTGAGGGTGGTATTTCAGCGTTAATCGTGTATATAGAGGGTATAATTAAAGGAGCAGTCAGATATATATGTTAAAAGAAGAAGTGAAATCAGCGGAGAATCCACATTATGACATTGAAAATAGGAAATAGTAGGCAGGGAAGGAAGAAGAATGTAAGCCTGTTGGATGAGTTAAGACCAGGGAAAAAAGACAGCGGAAACAATCAGGAAACAAAATGCCGAAAACATTTATACATACTTATTTAGACATAACTATATATAAGGCTAGTATATAAAGTGTCCTTTCACACATTCAAAGTCGGTTTTTTAATAAGCTGGAATCTCGATTGTGGATTTTATTGTTGAGCATTTCCTTCTCAGTTGGTTTTGCTAGTGTTTTTCCGCTGCTTGGACGTTTTGGTCTAACCACTCCTCTATTGTAGGCTTACTGTTTTGTAGATTGAGTAGTATAGAGTCTCACAGCAGAAGGTATACTGTTCTGAGCAACGGTTTGGCAACTATTGTTATGTCATATGTGAATATTTATATATCTGCTTCTTGAAAGGATATACAGTGTTTACTCGCTGTTATACTACTAGACTCTTGAAAGTGCTTATAACTACTACTGATAGGATAGGCGAATTAACATATAGTAGGAGCGCAACGTCCACTGAATGCTGATGCGACTAAAGACGCAAATAGTGTTGTCAGAATGATCTAATATATGGAATTGAGGCAAGAGGACCAACTGGAGTACTTGCGATGGATGGGAAATAAATGGGTATGTCATAGAGCTAAGATTACGCTGGATTACTGGCCGGGTCTTTGAATGCTCGTTGCTGATTGGTTGCTTTCCTAATTTTTCACCATTTTGGAGACTTTCCCAGTTCTCATTTGCAGTTTTGATGTCCCT
The DNA here is from genome assembly GCA_030579575.1 of Sporopachydermia lactativora. NCBI lineage: Eukaryota > Fungi > Ascomycota > Sporopachydermiomycetes > Sporopachydermiales > Sporopachydermiaceae > Sporopachydermia > Sporopachydermia lactativora. Next base: position 3,937 of record JAKTRH010000170.1, read on the forward strand.
TCCGAGCTCTATGACTACTGATGTAAGAGAAAATCTTTGTTTTATCTACTAAATCTCTTTAAATTAACAGTCTAAGCCCCGTACTATGCGAATCGGACGTTCTAATCCTCTGATAAACTGAACAATCAATGCATGGAAAGGTCCATAAAATGACAGGCAACTACCTACTGTATTTACAGAAAAGACTCACTTTTGATCCACCATGACATATATATCGCTTGTCTTTCTTCACTCCAACTTTCAAAATAACAGATTTCTACTTCTATTTTGCTCCACATGCCACTGCAAAACCCCATCTTCTACCTCACTACCACCCTCAGAACGCCAAAAAGCAACTTTCCACACATTTCTCCTCTTCGTCTACCCTACAGAACCCCTTATCTACCCATTCTACCAGCTTTTCCGGCCCCAAAGCCTTCTACTAAGCATTTCATTCGCTCTCCACATTTCCTCGCCCATAGTAATCAAATTTTTGTCCCATTACCCACCCAACATACACCTCAAGTCTCACTCTGTGCGTCCCATTTCAGGACCCTCGGTATCGCTAACGGTTATCTGTAAATCGGGACGGAACGGAGTTTTCTAGCAATACGTGGCGGGCCACGTTTCAATTACAGGGTATTCGGCCCTCGTGGATGGAATTGCTTGCGTGGTTTGCCACCACTCTATTTGGTATATAAGTAGGATATCTTGCGGGGGATCCTGGGAACAGAGGGGATGTCAATAGTAGTGAATAGAGACTATCTGAGTAGGATTAGAGCAGTAATCGGCGGATATCGGGGGAATTTTGACTGATAAGCTGATAAGCTGATAAGGAGGATCAATAAAACTCGTAGGCTCGTAGAAAAGTAGGAACGAAAGTAAAATCTGGGATCTCAGAGGCCAATTGCTAAGTTGCTAAGGTGCTAAACGAGCGAACTCTCAAGTCTCATCTCGTAAGTCTCGGGATTTGAGATCAAAAAGCGGATTGAATCGGAACCTCGGATCTCGGAATCTCGGAATCTCGGATATCGGATATCGGAATTTCGAAATATCGGATCTCTGTAAACCACAATCACAGCAATCGACTGCCGTAACCCGAAATCTGATCCCTAAATAACTCATCTCTTATCCGATCTTCTTATCGTAACTTCGCAACTCATCTCATCACACTTATCCCGCTTCCGCTTCTACTTCCGCTTCTACTTCCGCTTCTACTTCTTCACCTATTATGACAGATTTCTTTCTTTGTACCCCAGCGGAAGTAGCCGCTCGGCTCACCACAAACCTGGGAACGGGCCTCACCCAGGAGGAAGCCGAGACCCGATTAGCCGAACTCGGACCGAACTCCTTGCCTGAAGATCCACCTACCCCGCTATGGCGGCTCGTTCTCCGTCAATTTGACGACCAGCTGTCGCTCATTCTGCTCGGATCGGCGGTGGTGTCGCTGCTGCTGGCGCTCGGAGACTCTGCCGAGCTGTCTTGGACCTCTTTTGTAGACCCGTTTGTGATTTGTGCTATTCTGATCCTCAATGCCGTCGTCGGAGTTCACCAGGAAGTCTCCGCTGAGTCCGCCATATCCGCTTTGGCCGAATACACCACTTCCGACGCCACTGTGGTCCGTAGCGGTCTGCTGCGCCACATTAACCCGGCGGAATTGGTCCCGGGTGACATTGTAACTCTGAAAGTCGGAGATGCCGTCCCAGCTGACTGCCGTCTCGCTGTTTTGCACACTCCCCTCTTCCGCGTAGACCAGTCGCTGCTCACGGGGGAGTCTGAGCCGGTTCCGAAGACCCCCGGGCCGGTTTCCGACCCGCAGGCCGTGAAACAGGACCAAACAAACATGCTTTTCGCCGGAACCACAGTTACTCGCGGCTCCGGCACGGCTATTGTTGTTTCCACGGGTTCAGCCACCGCTCTCGGCGGGATTCACGCCTCCTTGGCTGTTCCTGTGGCGCATGAGACTCCGCTGCAGGAGAAACTAGACGAGTTCGGCTCCGTATTAGCCCGGATCATTTCTGGAATTTGTATTGTAGTATGGGTGATTAATATCCGTAATTTCGGTGACGCCACACATGGCGGATGGCTGAGGGGCGCGATTTACTATTTTAAGGTAGCTGTGGCGCTGGCAGTGGCTGCTATCCCTGAGGGTCTTGCCGTTGTGATCACTACGTGCCTGGCGCTCGGTACTCGGCGGATGGCAGCTCGGAACGCTTTAGTGCGGACTCTGCCGAGCGTAGAGACTCTCGGTGCCACCACTGTGGTGTGCGCGGACAAAACCGGCACGCTTACAACGAATAAAATGTGTGTTCGGCATGTTGGTTTGTTCCGTGGGCCGGGACGGCTTGTCAGGCTGGACGTTGACGGGTCGGATTTCGATCCTCGTGGCGCAGTGACGGAAGCGGATGGAAATTCCGAGATTTCGGGAGATTCTGAGGCGAATGGCGGTTCTGGTGCTGTTTCTGTGGTGCCGAGTGTGTCTAAAGTGGCCTCAGCCGTTGCCGAGATTGCCGCTTTGTGCAACGACGCTCGGATCATATACGATGCCGTCAGCGAGCAGTTTGCGTACGTTGGAGAACCGACGGAAGCGGCGTTGAAAGTTTTGGCGGAGAAACTCGCTGTTTGTACCGGTGGCTCGGCTCAATTGCCGAATGCGGATCAGCCGAGCCCAGCAAGTGACAAATTTGTATCTGCTGCGCCACGAATTGCCACATTAGAGTTCTCAAGGAACCGCAAAAGCATGTCTGTGCTTGTTGGTTCCGCTTCCCGCCCTGACGGCTCGGCCTGTCGGCTTCTCGTCAAAGGAGCCCCGGAATCTCTTCTTCCGAGGTGCCAGACGTACATACACAATGGCGGTATGGCACCTTTCACAGAAGCGGACCGCGCGGCGGTTTTGAAGGCCGTTTCCGCCCATGCGGCTCGCGGGTTCCGCGTTTTGGCCTTGGCGTTCCGAGATGTGCCGCCTGGAGAGGCGCAGCACGCCGTAGAAACCGCTGCGGCTGTCGGAACTGACGAGGCTGCCGAAGCGGCGGAAACCGGGCTTGTGTTTGCCGGGTTTGCTGCGCTTTTCGATCCGCCGCGGCCGGAAGTGCCACAAAGCATTGCGCAGTGCCGCCGGGCGGGGATCCGCGTTGTAATCGTCACAGGTGATAGCCGAGACACGGCGGAAGCTGTGGCGGAACGCGTCGGCGTTTTTGCCGGCATTCCTGCTGCGCCACAGCTTCGTTCTCAGTGGCTGAGTCGCCACAGCGTCTCAGGGCGGGAATTTGCCACAATGACCGACAAACAACGATTAGAATGTGTGAAAACGGTACGTCTTCTGTGGCGTGTTGAGCCGAGCCACAAAACTCTACTTGTAGACTGTCTACGCCGCGCAAACCACGTGGTTGCGATGACCGGCGACGGAGTCAACGACGCGGCAGCTCTTAAAACCGCCGACGTCGGCGTTGCTATGGGTTCCGGAACTCAGGTGGCGCAGCTCGCGGCCGACGTCGTCTTAGCCGACGATAACTTCGCCACTTTGGAAGCAGCAATCGAAGAAGGACGCACAATGTACCGCAACACTCGGCAGTTTCTCCGGTATCTCATTTCGTCCAATATCGGGGAAGTGGCAGCGCTGCTGCTGGCAGCGGGCCTGAGAATCCCTGAGCCGCTGGCACCGGTACAACTCCTGTGGGTAAACCTCGTGACCGACGGGCTCCCTGCCACGGCTCTCGGGTTCAACCCGGCAGACAGCGGAGTGATGGCGCAGCCGCCTCGGCCTAGAACGGAGCCACTAGTAGGACGGTACTCTTTACTGCGGTTTTGTGTGGTTGGGATGTATGTAGGATTTGCGGCTGTAGCGGGGTATATATGGTGGTTTCTGTGGAGTAGTCGGGGTCCTTCTGTGGCTTTATGGGAGCTTATGTCTGTGCGGGATGCCGAAACTGCGTTTGGGACGGAAGCGGCTCGGATTGGAGCGGGAATGGCGTTGACTGTGCTTGTAGTTATAGAGATGTTGAATGCTTTAACGGCAGTTTCAGAGACGGAATCGCTTGTGGTGTTCCCTGCGTGGCGGAACTGGTATTTGGTTGGAGCTGTAGTGCTTTCTATGCTGCTACATGCGGGGGTTTTGTATGTCGGGCTTCTGGGTGAGATGTTTGGCGTTGCAGGGCTGAATAGTGAGGAGTGGCTGGCTGTTTTGGCGTTGAGTTTGCCGGTTATTGTGATAGATGAGGTGTTTAAAATGAGCGAGCGGTGGAAGAGGGACAGCAGGAGGCAGGAGGAAAGCTTGGAAAGCTTGGGGAAACAGAAGAAGGAGTGAAGAAAAGAGAAGAAAGGAAAATAGGGAGAAAATGGTAATGAAGTGAATGGAGAAAATGAGTGGAGAAAATAATAAAGGTAATAATAAGGATAAAATGGAAATAATGATAGTGATAAATTGGTAGGAATGAGAAGTATTGAATGGTAGGAAATGAAAGAGATAATACCTATACTGGAAGATCATATAATTATAACCTATGAAACTCTAGGTACTTGAAAACGGGACGGAATGTCAATATTTGTAAGTTAACTGTTTTCGTCTACTTCCTTTACTTCCGTTTATATCCTTTTACATTCTTTCCTTCCTTTCAGTATACGGATGTTCAAATACTGGAATTGAAAGCAAGAAGATCGACGAGCCGAGATTTAATGGGAGGATCTGGAGATGAATGCTAATGACATGATGAATAGCAAGGAGACATAAATAGTGAGTTGCATGACAAACAAACAAGCAGTGTAGAAGCATTACGGTGGGGGCATTGAGAGCTTTGAGATGAAATTGTTAGCATTGTTAGAGCTGTTAGAACTTTCAGAGCCTCAGATCTGGCTATTGGGATTCAGACAGTGCTGGGAGTTCACCGAGAGACGTTTTGGAAGCATATAGAAGGTTTAGGTATGCATCAGTGGAGCGGATAGGAATGGAATAGATAGAAATAGAATTAAATTAATGGAGATTGAGATCAAATGCATATAAGAGATAAGGAATGATCCTAGGTGTAGAATCCTACATTTCAAGGTGTCAAAGATATTCTCCGTGAGCTGCTGAAAAGGAAAATCATTAAAAGAACCAAATTTATCCGATTTCTCGGAGTTTTCCCCGAGGACACGCCACAGCGGAAGCCGAAGACCGTTGAAAAGAACCCCGGATTATCCTAAATCAGTAACCGAGCGTCACATGGGAGCGCATATAGTTGCATTGAACTTTAAAACAAGGTTTACACTTTAAAGCTTAATGCATATATCAACGGTTTTCGCTATTTTGTAGAACTCATATGTAGACAAGAAATGAGCAACTTGTCAAGTATACGTTCTGTAATGTATCAATTTACAGGCAAAACTACATACAACAGTATTTTAATTGTTAAACCACTTCCAGAGCAAGCTACACCTTCATTCGGTCTTCTAAACTCACTGTATTCTAGCTATAAGCCAAACACCCAATATCGATAACATAATCACAAAATACCCAACTGTTCCATGCATATTCTCGCATATTCTTGCATTTAACTTCGCGTCTCACCCCATTCCCACCTTACAGTCCGCTCCGAGATTTCGATATCTCCGCCTCGGCAAGAATTCGGCAAAACAACCCGCTTTTCCGCTGCGCCACATTTATTTCCGGCAATCAACTGCCTACTGCATACTCCTTCCGATCCGTTTAATCCCTTTTATTTGTCTGGGACCCCGAAGGCCGCCACAAAACACAATTTCTCATCCCGCATTTCATACATCTCATCACAGCTCATCTAAAGAGCCCATTTGACCTATTGAAGATGCTATAAGCCACCAGGAGGCGCAATTCCTACTTTTTGCCATGGCAAACCCCCGCAACGGACTCGGCACTGCCGAACCCCCCGCGGCAGACCTGCCGGACCCGCCTAGACGGCACGGACCCGCCCTGTCTGTGCCTATAACCCCTATAACACCTATAACTCCACTCAATCCTACCGCTCCGTTCTTCTCCGGCGGCGGCACGCCTAGCACGGGGGACCGGAAAACCTCGGCATCGGAACGCGCGGAAGCAGCACCGAAAATGGGCCCGCTCACTAGAGCGGAGACTCTCCCGCTTATAGATCCGGCAAACGACTATATCCGATCTCGGACTAATACAATGGCTTCTCACTACTCCTTTTCCGGGGATGAGTACTCTGATAACCTGCTGTCGGATATGCTGAACGAGCTGGATGCGCGGATGATTTCCAAGGAGCAGTTTGATACTGTGATTGGCCAGAAAGGCGGATCGGCGGGAGTTCCGTCTATTCCTTCAGTTCCGACAGTTCCGAATGTTCCGCCTCAGTCAGTTACTTCTGTGGCAGCTTCGGAGGAACCCGGAGTGAGCGAACTGCGGCACAAAATCGAGAAATTACGGGTGAAAAGGGCCGTTTCAGATCTTGATACGGCTCGGGAATACGCGGCGATGGCCTCACAGGACGCCGGACGCCACAGTATCGATCAAATGACCCGTCCGTCGGCCCGAGACGTGCCGGTGCCGCGATCGGCCTCCGAGCTGTTCCGGACGGCTTCTCCGACGTTTCTGCCCGAGTTTGGAGCGACGGATAGTCCGACTTGGCGGATTGGGGAACTTCTGCAGAGTTTGGGCGATAAAGACAAAGATGCGACGTATTTAGTACAGAAAGCCAATGATCTCGTAGTATTGCTGAAGGAAATGCCAGAGCTTCGGCAGGATATTGCGTTAGAGGCGTTTGGGTATCGGTAAGTTTATGAGAGTTGCGCAGAGAGGAGATAAGAGGAGTAAAAGGAGTAGAAGAGGAGTAAAAAGTTTATTGTATTGTAGTTGAGTTTAGTTTAGCTGAAGAAGGTTCGTAGCAGGAAGAGATGGCTGTGTTAGGAAAAGAAACGGGAAGGGAAGGAAATGTATGGCAGGAGAAGAGGAATCAGTAAAATTTATGAGGAATATTGGAGTCTTTGGAGGTTTAGAGAGGGGTTTTAGTTGTAGAGTTTTGGTTGTTTTTATCTGATTATTCTGGTTATTCTTAATATTCTGGTATTCTTATTATTTTGTCTCTTCTGGATGTTCTGTATTTCTGAATATCCTGATTACTCTAGATATTTTATATATTCTCGATATTCCATATATTCTGGCTATTTGCTGGTTGATTCTCGGTTCAATTACTTTGCGATTACCCTCTAGTGAGAAGTGGGCAAAAATGAAAGAGAAATTGGAATCCCAGACGTTCTTTGCTGGAGAGTTAGGAACTCTGTGCTTATCAGAGGCTTTGAATTCGATAGCTGGATGATGATGAAAGATAGTCGGGATAAAACAGAGATGCTTTAGGAGTTGAGACGGAAGGTTCTTTGATTGAGGAACCCAAAGGATGACGATCTACCAGATTGTTTTTGACTTTTAACCTTCTTTGTATATCTGTTATCATTTCTTTGTATATCTCTTGTGATTTCCTCGTATATCTCTTATTATTACCTCCTATGTCTCTGATGATTTTCTTATATCTCTTGTTCCATCTTATCGTATCCCTTATCATTTCCTCTTATGTCTCCTGTTATCTTCATCTCTGAGCTTCCAACCACCCAGTCTCCACCCATCTCGTGCATTTCAGTCTTTTTCCTGCATCTTTCTTATTTTTCTTATTCTTCTTTTTATGGTTTTCTGCTTTAAAAGTCCTCATCTGCTTCATTTTTCTCTCGGGATTTCTTCTTTTCACTGCCAACCCAGTCATTTTTTCATCTCGTTTCAGTTTTAGCAGTTTTAATGGTTCTAGCAGTTCTTTTTCTTTCTCTTGTGTGTCTCCTTTGTTTGATCGATAGCAAATTTCCCGCTCTTTACCGCTCTTTTCCGCTCCTTGCCCACATTTTCCTCCTCCTTTCCCACCTTTCCCCACCTTTCCCCACCTTTCCCCACCTTTCCCCACCTTTCCCCCACCTTTCCCCTCCTCCTCCCCTTCCTATGACTGCCCGCTAACCTACCAGAATCCAATCGCTCCTTTTGTACCCACAAACGGAAATAGTCGCCTGCGGCTTCCGCCTCGCCCGCCACGCTCTCAACTCGGCAGAAACTGTCCGAGGGTTCCGTAACCTCCGAATGGATTTTTTTCTATGCCGCTCTCTCGCCCGAGATCCGCGGAACAAACCGGAAAGAATCCAAGCGTTTAAATACATCCGAGCCATCCCATCTGTGTCTCCGCGCGCCGCTTCCGAAATCTCTATTGCCGTATGCCGGGCACTTGTAGCCATAGCTGACCAACCAGGTGATCCATTCCGTAATCTCGCTATAGAAACCCTATGTGAATTACTGCTTTTCGCCCCGCATACCGTTGCAGCAGCTCAGGGACTGAGAACTCTGTTACAGTGTATATCCGAGGGACCTTTCCAAATGTCCCGAAGCTGCTGTGCCGCTGTTGGGCTGTTAGTTGATTCACCTTTCGGACGCAGTTTCCTGCAAGGCGGTCTGGACATGCAGTTTCTTGCTTCCGGGTTCACAGAACTGCAAACTCGGCCGCATTTGTCACTCGAGAGACTGCAGAACGGTGCAGTGGTCCTGGCGGCGTTTCTCAAGACTTTCCCTGGGCTTCTGTGTTTCTGCCGTCGGAGGTTCCAGCCGATGCGGACGCTGGTGGCGGCTTTGCTCCCGCGTACGCCTATTTTGCGGGATGTGGTGATGGACGTGTTTCTGGACGTTTTAGGCGTTCGGCAGTTGCCGTGGCTACCGAGGGGAAAGACTGGACCTACCGGTGGCGCAGGTGGAGAAGCAGAAACGGGGAAACCGAGTTCAGCCACAGGAGGCGCAACCAGTTCCCCGTCCTCAGCCTCATTTCCTAATTCAGATCTCGGATCCGACGCTCTCCTGCGCCACCGCGCACAGTACGCCGAGCTTGTAGCCGCAGTGCTGCGCCACGCTGGACTGCCTTCGGCACTCGTCGCCATCATTCAAGACGGCTCGGACCGCCTGAACGCCCGCAAAGCCGTATTGCTGCTCTCGGAACTCACTGCCCGCGCTACAGACCCGGCACCAGCCCCTGTAGACCCCGCGGGGTGCCTTGTGGCCCGCGCAGTCGCGGGTTCGCCGCCTGCCATTGCCGGCGTGTGCCAAATGGAGAAAGCGGCCCGCCGCGCCCACGGCAACCCCGCATTTCCCCCCACGGGCCTGACAGGGCTGGCGGGCCGCCGTGCCACTCTCAGAGCTCAACGGGCCGCTCTTCGGGCCGCGCTGAGAGTCTCCCGAGACACGCGGGACGACGCGTACCTTCGGCAGCTGATTGCCGACACTGGGGTGCTTGCTACAAAGTTGTTCCGCCGCTGGGACTGGCCGTTGCTGCTGGAGCTTCTGCAAGGACCCCTGAGGGATCCTCGGAGGCTGGAAGACGTGCTGCGGAATACGAAGTTCATTAAACGGTTGTTGTCGTTCTTCCGACCTTTCAAATTCCGGTATTCGGCCTTGAGAACGACGCGTGGCTCAGCTCGGTACACGAAAGTGGGCTGCGCCACACTTCGGGCTCTTCTGCGGTGTCCCGCAGGTGTGGCGTACCTGGCCGACGATAAGCTGCTTCGGCAGCTGTCGGAATGTCTTGCGCAATTGGATCCGACGAGCGGGATCCGAGCGGAAGACCCGCTGTTCTCTCGGCAGCGGCTGGCAACGACGCTGGCCGCCGGGTATTTCGAATTCCTCGGCGTTTTGTCTGGCGACAGAAACGGCGTGCGGATGCTAACGAAATGGCGGATGTTCAACATGCTCTATCATTTAGTGGCGTTGCCCGACAGGGAGGATCTGGCAGGGCTTGTAGTGGCGCATTTAGCGTGTCGTAGAGCGGGGCATTCGCGGGTGATTCTGGCGCGTGTGCTGCGGGGCGGAGAAGTGGCAGTGAAAGAAGTGGCAGTAGAGAGATTAGGGAGAGTTTTATTGGCCGACGACGACGCCGAGGCCGAGGAAGCGGAAGAAGAAGCCGAGGCAGACGCAGAGGAAGAAGCGGAGGCAGCAGCGGCGGCGGCAGCGGCAGCAGGAGGGTCTGCCTCGGCTTCTGCTGTGGCGTTGCCAACAAGCTCGGTAAACTCGGCGTTCCCATCAGCCACAGGTTCGGATGCCTTGGCACTCAACTCTACTTCGGGATCGGCGTCGGCTTTGGCTTCCGCTTCCGCTGTCGGCTCGGCGGCTGCCGCTTCCGGTGCAGGCTCAGCCGCAGCGTGGGCCGTGCAGCTGCTAACTCACGCTTTGTACGACCCTTCGGCGTCTATCCGTCTCTCGGCGGCGCGGCTGCTGGACCAGTACTGTGGCCGGGGCCCCGCCGAGCTGGAATCTGTGGTGAGGCAGCGGCCTGTTTTGCACCATCTCGGTGCCGGGGGAACTCCGTTAGTGCTGCGGTTTCTGGCTTGTAGTAGCGGGTTTGCGTACCTTAGTAGGCTTAATTTTGTAGAAGCGGAGATGTCTCTGTGGATGGAGACGAAAAACTCCGCGTATGTGCGGGAAACGGATCGGCTTCTTCTTCCGGAGGTCGGCCCGTGGCGCTGGGCGGGCCCCGTGCCGCAGCATTTCTTTGCCGAGCTTGTAAAAACGGAAGAAGGGTGTCAGTTGTTGCATAGGGCTGGGCATTTTATCAGTTTGTGTTTGGCGATTCGGAGGTGGCGGGCGGCAGCGGAAGCGGCAGAGGAAACGGCTCGGCTCGGACCGGGAAGAAGCGGGAAGTTGGGAAAGTTCGGGAATTTCAGTAATTTCGGTAGTTTCGGAAAGCTCGGCGAAGATGCGGAATTCGACAGACTCGGCTCAGAACCGGAATGGCCCGATTACGGCCCAGATTCCGAGTCTGTGTTGCACGTGCGCGGATGTATCTGGGCTGTTGGGCACGTCGGATCTTCCGAACTCGGCGTTCCGCTGCTAGACGAGTCAGGAATTGTGGCTGAGCTGGTGGCGTTGTGCCGATCAGCCCCCGTATGGAGTGTAAGAGGAACCTGCTTTCTAGCGCTCGGATTAGTGGCGTCAACGGCTGCTGGAGCCGAGATTCTGGACGAGCTCGGCTGGCGGTGTGCCTTTGACGAGTACGGCGAGCCGCGCGGGTTGACTTTGCCCGAAGATTTGGAAGCATTTTTCGGTGCGGAAGACGAGGAGAGAGCCGAAGTCGTAGGAGGCGCAAACACCGTTGACGGAAGCGGGGCAGAACTGTCGGACTCCTACGTTCTGGCCAGCGACGGCTCGGATTCCGACATGGACTTGGAACTGGCGATGGGTCCACCTAAAGCTCCGAGACGCGCTTTTTCATATTCAGCCGACGGAGCGGCCCGTCCGTCTTTTTCGCTACCGCGGATAGCTGCTCGGGGTTCCGAATCTCGGAACGCCGCAGACCCGGTGACGGAGCAGATTCTGTCGGCTATCGCTAATCTAAGCAGTCCTGTGCTGGCGAACGATGCAGCGAAAGAGATTTCAAAGCTGGAGACGCGGCATCGGGATAGATTTGGGTCGCCAGAATTGCTGTTGAAAACGTTTGAGATGATGGAGCAATTCCGGTTCAGGCAAACTGTGAGGACGTTTCTGTGGGATATTTTCACGTCTACAAAAGCGCTGGAAAGGCTTATTCGCCGAGATCGGGCGGAGACGCGGGACGCGCAAGGGTTTGAAAGAGGGCATCAACGGAAGGTTTCTTTTCATTAGGAGGAGAGAGGAGAGAGGAGAGAGATGGCGTGTATAAAATTGAGCCCTGTTCGTATAAGAATTGTGTAAGCACTGTAGAATTCAGTTTCCACTGACAGCCAGCTGAACTGAGGAAAGTAAGAATTCTGAGGTCTAAACTGAGGAAACTACGAGTTGTTCAACCAACAGAGGGTACACAGTGAAAATGACAGAGTTTTATGTAAGATGAAAAGAACTGAATAGATGAGATATTAATGTTGAACAATATAACAATACAATACAACGAACAGCAATATAAATGCAGTGTAGTATTATTTATAATACACAGCATACGGAGTAAGTAGGACAATAAAACTCTGCAAATCCACTATAAATTCACCTTCCCGAGAAGTTCAGAAGGCAGGAGCAGGAGGCAGGAGCAGGAGGCAGGAGCAGGAGGCAGGAGGCAGAATATCCTCTTGGATGCGGGGTAGTATGGGTTATTAATGCCTTACCATCACAGTAGAGTGTCATTAGGATTGTCTGTCACTACAATTTCCAGCCTGGGCTTCGAAGAGCTGATATGCGAGCTGGTGAAAAAGAGCTATATGGAAGAGAGCATATATTATAATGTAATACAATATAATGTACTATCATTGACTAAACAACTGGTACCTTCTTCAATACTAGAGAACAACAATTACATATACCCTTCTGTTTTGTCAAAACTTGAACCGTAATTTATTACCAGTTCGTTTATAACACTGGCACAACCAATTAACTAATCAGATCCCATAAAGAACATCCTAGCGCACATCATACGTCCTACTCCAATGTATTCTCCAGCCAGAGGACTCAGGAATATATATATGTATATACAGAATTTACCATTCATTCCTATAAGAATAAGACAGTTTTTTACTTGCCTGTCTCATTCTTAGAACTCATGTAGTTCTTGAAGCAATCCAGTAGGTGGAAATGAAAGCGAAAGCTCTTATAATGTCGCACTGTGTACTGGATGTCCATGGGAGATGCCCAGCGGAAATGCTCAGTAGAGATTCTCAGCTTATTCCAGCAGTTGCACGGAATGTGAATCCGCCATAGCAAACTACATGATCACCCTGCAGTTTTTTTTGATCCGCAGGACAATTTGCTGGAAGTTCCCCAGTGAAGGATAGCAATGATCCAAAGAACATCCAAAGAACAATGCAAGGAACATCGCAAGGAACATCCAAAGAACAATGCAAGGAACATCGCAAGGAACATCACAAGGAACAATGCAAGGAACATCACAAGTCACGTCAAAATCCCCATTCCTCATTTCCTCTAAACTGAGAAACAGAGACGGAAGCTTTGGATACAGGAAAACACAGCTATAGCTATAGAAATAACTAGAAATAACTAGAAATAACTATAGAAACAACTATAGCAACAACCATATGATTAACGACAGAAATAACCATCACAATTCCCATAATAATAACAATATACATAACTATACAATAATGTTCCCAGAGCATAAAACACATGCGCTACTGCCGTTTGCTACAACTGGGCTTTGGGTGGCTGCCTTCTATGTGAATTTTTCTACTGAGGAAAACCTGATTTCCGCATTACAGGAAGCCAGAAACAAACAAATAGAACAAGCAGATGGAGTAATCCATGTGCCGAATGCTAATCTAATTCGTTTCTAAATATTACCGAGTATTACCGAGTATTTCCGAGTATTTCCGAGTATTTCCGAGTATTTCCGAGTCCTTTTAAACCCCTCCGAATCCTTCCGAGTATTTCCGACTCAACCTACGCCTATCCAACCCGATATGACGACCCTTTCAACCTTTTAGTGCCCGCCACTTCACACTGCCGCTTTCTTCAGTTTCTTTGCCGGCACAGACGGTGTTTCTGCGCCATCTGCCGCCGCGGAAGACCCGCCAGGCATCTCTGGGACTACCGGAGTCGCCGGAGTGCCCAAAGTGGCAGCTTTCCGTTTCCGGGTTGTCTGACGGCTTTTCGGCTTTGCCGGTGTGACGGCTGCACGTTTCCGTTTTGGTTTTGTGCCTTCCGGTTCCTTTTCCGCTTCCAGCTGTTCTTTGCGGGCTTTCCGCGCTGCTTCTCGGCTTTCTAGCAGCAGTTCCGCTTGTCCCGCGGCTTTCAGTGCCGGATAAGCCTCGGCAGCAGGGGTTTTGTTTGTTTTCCAACTCAGTAAGAGCGGAACCGGGTTTTTATCTGTGGCGCGGAGTTTCCCGTCTTCTTCCGAAACGCCGAGCCGCTGGTGGCGCCGCAGCCATGGAGCGGTGGCCAGGGGGTTTACTTGTGGCGTAACGGACGGCATTCCCGAGAAAAGATCATAGGATTCCACGTATAAATCAAAATGCTGTAGGAGATGCCGAGTTTCCGGGTTTCCGTTCCGAACTTCGGGCAGCTGCGCCACAATTTCCACGGGTTTGTACTCTGTAGAGTCCTCAAACCGGTCAGGCAGATTCCGAAGCCGTTCCGCTTCCGCTTCCCTCGAAGGACACGTGAGAGCTGTTATTTCTTCCGGGCTCGGCAAATCGGATTCTTTCACAAGGCACAGAAGGTCGAGCACGTGACTGCCGCGAACCGTTAGTAAATACGTCAATTCAGATTTTCACATTTTCACATGCAATATCCGATATACTTACGATATGTCCTTATTGAGCGTTTCAATAGCTGCTCGTTCCGATTGTTCCTGTAGGAAGAGAGACTGTGATTGTGCGAGTTTGGCTTCAAATCGCTGTAAGAGTTTGTCGTATATTTTCCTAGGGGTCCTGTTAGTCACGTGGTGGGGGCTGAACGGGAAATATCGGAACCGGGAGCGAACCGAAGCGGATGTTCCGTTACTTACTTGTAGTTCTTACCGGAACCTGGCGGGAGCACTGCGGGACGGGCTCGGAGTTCGGAGGGGTCTGCGGCGTCGGATGCGGGGTTCTGTTGAGAGTCGGAAGCAGGTTTTGTGGTTTCTTCCGCGTCAGGGGCCGCCGAGGGCTCCGAGTCGGGATTGCTGCTGTTCGTTATGCGGGTGAGATCCATCGCTGGCATATATGCGGGGTTTATGAGGGGAAAAACAGCCGATTTTGGTAGAGCGGAGTTTACAGGAAGATAAGAGAAGATGGCAGGTTTATAAATGCAGCAATTGAGCCTCTCAGGGAGTGAGAAAGTGGGTATTCTGAGAGGTTTCGGTGACTTGATAGGCTCGGAGCGGATATGAGAATCGGAATGAGGAGGAGCGGGAGCACGGAAGGAGATGCGATGTTGAGAATGTGCTTGCGAGGGGAGTTCTGAAGACAGTCAAGAGTTGTTACTCAAGACCTAAGACACAACACGTGACAGTCACGTTTAGGTGCAGTGTGTGACCTAAATGCCCGTTCTGGCATGTGACATAAAATACGCTGTGAGAAGAGAAATGCCCGCTCGAATGAAATAGGCAGGTAGCATTTTCCACCGCCCGAGCTGGAAAATTCCCAAACCGACTCGCAAACCGCGGGGGGAGTTGCACACTGACGCAGACTGGAGAACAGTAGTGTAGATGAATCTCACGGTTGCCTTGCCTTCTCTATAGGTGGTGTAGAAGGATTGTGAAGCTTACATCTTTGCGAAGGCTATCAGCACAGGACAATACTACGCTCTATTTTGTGTAGACAGATCAACAACATCCGTCAAGATGAAAGTAAGTGCTCACATTGGAAGGGAACAGATGATGAATAATGGGTGGGTCTTGCCATGTGGAAGTTGTCAGTCAATCTATGGTGAAATTGATTCACTCAGTACCGGCAGCTTTAGTGGATTATTACTACAGCAAAGAGATATTACGGAGAATCATTTGTCATTTGGAGTGCTGATTGAATTGCATTGCAGGTCGCCTAATATACGTCACATTACTCTATCCCGTTCAATAACAATACTAACAATACGCAGCTTAATATTGCCTTCCCCACCAACGGCACTCAAAAGTGCATTGACATCGAAGATGAACACAGAGTGAGAATCTTCTACGAGAAGAGAATGGGCCAGGAGGTCGAAGGTGATTCTCTGGGAGACGAATTCAAAGGATATGTTTTCAAGATCACTGGTGGTAACGACAAGCAGGGTTTCCCCATGAAGCAGGGAGTTTTGCACCCTACCCGTGTTCGTCTTTTGATGAGCAAAGGCCACTCTTGCTACAGACCTAGAAGAACCGGTGAGAGAAAGAGAAAGAGTGTCAGAGGATGCATTGTCGGTGCTGATTTGGCTGTCCTCTCCTTGGTTGTTGTCAAGCAGGGTGAACAGGAAATTGAGGGACTCACTGACACCACTGTTCCCAAGAGACTCGGCCCGAAGAGAGCCAACAACATCAGAAAGTTCTTTGGCTTGACTAAGGAAGACGATGTTCGCAAGTTTGTTATCAGAAGAGAAATCAAGAAGGGTGACAAGACCTACACCAAGGCTCCTAAGATTCAGCGTCTTGTTACTCCCCAGACTCTGCAGCACAAGAGAAGATTGAGAGCTCTCAAGATCAAGAACGCCAAGGCTCAGAGAGATGCTGCTGCCGAGTACGCTCAGCTTGTTGCTCAGAGACTCCACGAGAAGAAGGCTGAGAAGGCTGAAGTCAAGAAGAGAAGAGCTTCTTCCCTCAGAAACTAAACTGGTTGAAATATAGTCAGATATTACACATAATATATTTACGGATCTGTTAGTAGATGGTAGTGTTATACTGAGAAGCGGTCAGTAGTATAGCAGCTGGTATCGTTGTTAGTCTGCGCCTCCCCGCTTGTCTTTCTCATTTTTATGTCATTTTGCTTAGTAAACCCGATGATCAGCATTCGATATCAACAGTCTCCACCAGTTATAGATACCAAGAGCAGCGACAATATACTGTTTTACGTCTTTCTTCTGCTCTTCGGCTCCTGTCGATGCTCACCGTTGTACTAACTGATTACGCTATCATTAAATATTGTAAAACATACGGTACAGTATAATCATATCGGCCTCGTTAACACCATTTACACCTTTCCTGCATCAGGAATAAACCAATAGTGCAGTAAACCACAGTATATCCACCGCAGGCCACTTCTCCACCTTCTATCATGCCCACTAAACTACTATTCTCACCCGGTTTAGCATATCCGACTGTCCAATATCAAGGGCATCAAAAATCCCCCTTCTCTAACACTCCATATCCGGTATCCCGTGACAAATGTCACAGTGAAAATCTCATGTCATACTTCTCATGCATCTTTCTGCAGCCCGCCGTACATGTCTAACCCTATCAGTTACTCTCAAATAAGGTAATGAACAATCAAAAAGATCCGCTTTACGTCAAGAGACCGAAGAGTCCGGCATTTACGAGCAATTCTCGGTGTTTTATTATATGCTTATGGACACTTCCGAGAAGTATTTACACTCTACAAGTTTGAAGATTGTGAAGTATATATAGTTTTCATACATAATTTCCAGTTTATATCCCATTACGCACAATCGACTTATCAATATGGCTGTAACTGATCAAATGATTTCATTCTTCGGGAAATTCGATAAGGTGAGATACTATTGAGGTTTATACACGCCTGAACAGATATAAGCAGATATACTGACTACTGTAGCAACTTGAGAGCTTCCCAATTGCCGAGAAAATTGAAGCAAAGACCAGTAAGTGGATAGTCTGAAGAGATATGCTGAAAAATACAGGAAACAGAGTGAAAGAAAGAGAAAACTGATGTTTACTCGACTATGACGAGCCTGATGGACTTACAGGCTGTTGGAGAGACTCAATGAGTAACCACTAACATTCTCTTAGAGGTTCCTAAGTCTTATGCTGTCAGCGGGATTGTTGGTGTTTATTTCCTCTTGCTGTTTCTCAATATTGGAGGGTAAGTATTAGAAACAAGGAACCAGGGATAGTATGGGCCACTATCGGCCATACTGAAGAAGAGAATATACGTTGCTGTTATATATTTCTATCAGAAGTTTCTATAGTTTCTCTGAGGAATCTCAGATCGTAGGATATGCTGCTGATAACTCATACTAACCCCTGTATTATATTAGAATTGGCCAATTGCTGAGCAATATTGTAGGATTTGCCATACCTGCTTACTTTTCAATTCAGGCTATTGAAACTACTACAAAGGACGATGATACTAAGCTGCTCACTTACTGGGTTGTATTTGCTTTCCTGAATGTGGCGGAGTTTTGGAGTTCTGCTATCATTTACTGGATTCCTTTCTACTGGCTTTTAAAGACTGTTTTCTTAGTATACATTGCCCTCCCGTTTACCAATGGTGCCACTGTGGTTTACAACTCGCTGATTGCGCCAGTATTTGTGCCGTACGTTAAGAGCGGAGTGTTTTACAAGAAGCCAGCCGTCCCTGCGAAGGAGGAGTAAATGTTAGGCGGATGTTGGAATACAAACGGTTACGAGGGGCAGAAGTTGCCGAGTGAGTAGAGGAAGTATTTGGGCACGTTTCTAGGATGGCTATGAAGTGTGGGATGTGTGTGATGCCGAGTTTGGGTCCTGTTTCGTAGCTAGAAATATATATATGTATAGCTTTTATTATTCTGAGCTTGGGTGATTTGAGTATTATCCTAGGCCGATCGAAAAGAGTGTTTGTATTATGCGAAGAGCTGTAGACGGGGGAGTGGAAAAACTGTTATTTGGATGAGTACGGTGTTGTTCGGCTGGAAATATTGGCTTGAATTCGTCGGGAGTTCCGCTCCGAACTGCCGGCCAGTGAGATCCGAGGTGATTTAAGATTAGGTGATAATAATATATACGAGAGAAGATTGAGCATTTGGGACGGAACCGTGGAAGCAAAGTGAGAGATTAACGATTGCAAGGAAGACGCCCAAGAGGCCAGAATATTCAGATTACAGCCATATATAACAACAAATACTATCAAACATCAAATTAGTCGCTCAATAGCAGCATTTCCCTCTTATTCCATCATATCCTCTCGTCCCAAAACAGGTCTTCCATTTTGGCACCCTGCCTTTATGCACCTCAATGCATACCAATGCATATCCCGCATATCATGCATGGATCTCACATGTATCTCTCGAATCGAAAATACAAGTCGATTCTTTCAAATCTTCCACTTATTTCATCATCTTTCCTCTGCTCCATATCCTTCCCTGATCTTCCTTATCCTTCAGCACCACGTCATATCGGAAATGTTTACTATCAGATCCTCCAGCAGTGCGCTCCTGCGCCGCGCCAGCCGCGTTCCGCGGACAGCAACTCCGACTAGCCTCATTTCCCGACGATTTGCTTCCTCCAACAGCGACGATGATCTCAAGCAAGTGAATGCTCGGTATTTTGGAGTCTCAATGGGTACGTAGGAATCCCAGGATGTGAGATTCCCGAGGAATTTGTGAGATCCTCGGGGAAACTCGTGATTTCTTTGAGAGTTTCAACTCAGCTAACCAATCATGGTTTTCAGATACTTTCCTTGCTCCTACTGGACCGAATGTTCCCTCGTTTTTCAGACGTCCTGGGAAGTTTATCAAGGCTTATATGAAAAGAGCGGGACTTGTTTGCTACAATACGATGATGTGAGTGTCAGAGAGGAAGCAGAAAGGATACTATGATGTGAATGATTGGAATACTTTTTTCGGGGAAAAGTGATTGGATTCTTTGGCTGTATTTGCATTAATGGGTTGTCTTTGTCTGCTTTTGATTAGACGATTCCTATTTGTATTGAGATAGTTTGTTATTTGAGATATCATTTGCAGGTATTTTAGCTAGAAGGTTCATTATTTGGAAAAAAAGTCATATTTGGAAGTGTTATATATGAAGATATTCTATGTGAAGAGTATTTTATTAGAAGATATGCTATTTTGAAGTGTTTTATTTGAAGTTGTTTTGTTATTCTGTCTGGAAGGTTTATTTGAAGGTATTCTATCTAGAAAAAGATCTGGAAATCTTTCTCGATTTAAAGATATTTCATCTAGTAGTGTTATATTTGAGAGATTATACTTATACTTATACTTATGCTTATTTATACATATTCTTATCACCTCTGACTATCAATTGGAGCTCCTGCAACACTTTGGATGAAATGTGAAGGAGAATTCAATGTGGCGGTGATATTTCTCTTGATTTGCTTGATGTTCCGTCTATGAGTGTTTATTTTTTCATTCTAGAAAGTATCAATTGTTGTGAATTTGACTGGGTTTTGGACTGATTATTCCTGTGTTTTATTACAGTTTCTGTACCTTTTGCTTTATTGATGGTTTAATTGTTTATGTGATTCTCGAGAATAACTCTTGTATCTGCATTTGTTGCTCCTGATTGCCTCATTTCTATTCCTATATTCCTATATTCCTATATTCCTCTATCCTATCCTATCCTATCCTATCCTATCCTATCCTATCCTATCCTATCCTATCCTATCCTATCCTATCCTATCCTATCCTATCCTATCCTATCCTATCCTATCCTATCCTATCCTATCC
>JAKTRH010000171.1:0-23603 GCA_030579575.1 Sporopachydermia lactativora
ATAAAAACTTCTGAAAGATTATATTAAACGTGCATAATTATGCATATGTACATACTTAACATTAGTTCGGTACATAAATTTTACGTTTCAACCTAGTAATGGTCTTTTATTTGAGAAATCCGTGGTTCTGGAAGCGGTTATGGATTGCTGAAGTTTCAGATATACTCATTGTGAAACTGCTTTGCAGTCAGGAATCACTGTAAGGCTGAAATTAAATGTTCTTATTCGGATCTCTTGTTCATTATGTATTTAAAGTGTTTGAAATCCCTACGTAATTCGTCTCAAAATTTCAGTAAATTGAATTTCTGCTCATGACATCAACTCTTAGTAGGCTCAGATAGGAGATATTGTTGCTGTACGTTGTTTCAGTTGCTCGCTTCGGTCGTCAAACCTCTCAGTATTCCAATTCTTTCCAGTTCATACTCCCCGTTTCGTACTCTCTTATTAGCTGATTCTTTGTATATATCACTAAAAGCGTAGAAATTCCTCTAGCTACAATAATCTTTACTTGTTTGGTGTTGTTTTCGATCTCAGGTACCAGTAGAGTATTCTTTTTCAGAGTCTTTCTCTCCGTTTACGGATTTATGCCTGTTGATTTCATCTCTTTCTTGTTCTCTGCCCTTTCGTCTTGTATAGATAGTCGTCTTGTATAGATAGCAATAACAGGAAAAGAGAATATTCTCTGCATTATTGGTGAAGTTTCAGTCTTGCGAATTCGTTTCCTGGCTGAATTAAGTGAAGCAGAATATAGAAACTGGTATATCTCATATACGTCATAGATGTAGCAATTTTCCATATTTTAATCTCCGATTAAGCAATCACAGCACACCAGAACGTTTCATAAAGTTCTGACTTACGGTCGATTTCCACATCTTAAATATCTCCCACATTTTCATTCCCTTTTTTTCTTCCATTTTTCCTCTCATCCTTCCGTTAAATAACTCAATCACATCCTTTTTTAGTTATTATCCTTCCCCTCTCTGTTCTCCTTGTTAATAGCAAGCAAGCCTCATTTCAATGAAGCTGTTCTCATTTATGCCCACATTTGTTCGCAAACAATCACTTTCTCTTTGTTCCCAGCTTTCAAAATTTCGGAATTTCTTCTCCTTTCTACTTCTCTTCCCTTATTTCTCCTCCTCTTTCTACTTCTCCTCCCTCCATCCCAACTCCAAACACTCTTAATTCCTCATCTACTGGCCATTCTCCATCTCCCATTCCCTCCTATCCCCTACCATCCCCTACCATAATACACTATACCGTACAATACGTGAAATACGTGAAATACAACGTGATATACATTTACCAATAACGTCCCAGAAAATCTACACAGCTCACAATTCACTATTCATCTCCTCTCCACTCTACTCAATACAATACAATCTTCGCCTTACCCTGCGTCACTCCTACAGTACATCCATTAGAACCTCCAGTGTACTGGCCGTCCTCGTACTTGCACTCCCCACTCACTATCGAATTATCATCTGCAGCAACAATCTTCACATTGAAGTTCGCAGCATCCAGATTATTAGGATTGGGAATCAGAGAAATATACGAAACGCCATCTGCGTACCCAGCACCGAAATTCAACGGCGCCCAGTTTCCTACCCCACTACCGGCTGTTCCCCAAATGCATCCATCCTCCATAGAAACTCCTGCATTGTTTACGTAATACTGTGCACTGGTAGGTTTACCTTGCCATTCATAGTAGTTAGCCTGATCAACGACTGTAAGAGGCTGCGTTCCTCCACCGTTAACAATAGTAGGAATTACCATATTCTCGGTACCTGGGTAGTCAGTACGGCAAATGGAAACTACGCTAGAAAGCTCAGAAACAACTTCAACTGCGTCAACACCCCATTCACACAGATAATTAGAATTCTGATTAGATCGGTACAACTTCCCGTCTCGGCAGATAAGTCCTCCGACGGAAACTCCGTTCGACGGCTGATCCTCGGGCCACTGGGTCTTCGACATACCGGGCTGGCATGCATAAGAGCAGTAAGCACCTTCAGTACAAGAACCACCGGTAGAAGTATCGCCAGGGTGATAAATGCCTGACCATCCGCCGAATCCGAGCCAGTCAAGGCTGATAACGCCCTGTCCACCGGGGAATTCGTCGCAGGAGTACGCGCCGTCGACGAATTCTTCATAGGGCCCGGAATAAGCTGCGAGATCGCCGTTTACGTCATCTCCGCTGGAAATAGCCGGGGCTGTTGAGGATTCAGCGTCTTCCGAGGAAGTAGCGGAGGAAGAGGAGGAATCTTCGGTACTAGAAGGTTCTTCCGAGGAAGAGGGTTCATCCGAAGTTGATGGTTCTTCGGAAGAAGAAGAAGAAGAAGACGGCTCTTCGGAAGAGGTAGAAGGTTCTTCGGAAGAAGTCGGCTCCACAGAAGTAGTAGGATCCTCGGAGGAAGTCGGCTCCACAGAAGTAGTAGGTTCTTCTGAAGTTGTCGGCTCCACAGAAGTAGTAGGTTCTTCCGAAGTTGTCGGCTCCACAGAAGTAGAAGGTTCTTCCGAAGTTGTCGGCTCTTCCGAGGTCGTCGGCTCTTCCGAAGTGGACGGAGGTGCCTGCACTACAGTTGTGGATACCGCATAGTCGGATCCATAGTAAGTATTACCATCACCATCTACAGTTACAGTTACGTATACATATTCATAGGCTACGGCTCTTTTGTGTAAGTGATGAGCGTGTCGCGGGGCAGCCGCTTTGTGCGCATCCTGGTGGCAGTCGGCTTCCGCCGTGGCAGAAGCGGCTAACACGGCAGCGGCCAAAATTGGTTTCCAAAATTTCATTCTACAGAGGTGTTAGTTAGTAAAGAATCTATGGAAGGAAATTCAAGCAAATTTTCAGCCATTTTTGCTTATGAATATAATGATAATTCGATATAAAATGACCAGAGAGACGTATAATACACCAGATAGTAGACTTTCACATTGGAAAAGAAAAGAGTACCATCGGGTAGGAACCCGCCAAGCTGAGGTAAGCTGGGCTAAGCTGGGCTAAAGCTGATCAAACAAGTGCACATTCCATTGTTGCTTGAGAAGCCCGTCTCGGGAGTTATGTTCCTGCCTAAAGGGGTATCTGCGGGTTCGTTTCTTTATCCATTCCGGGTATTAATTCCAGCAAGACGCGTAGTTATATTGTAGATATAATTAGCATGTCTTACGGCATTCCATTTCGAATAACCGTTTTAAGCCGTTTTTCAAGGGTGAACGCGAAAATTGCGAGATGAAACGCGAAGTTCAGGAAGGACACCCAATCACCCTAAAAATAGAATATAATTCTGAGGTGTCGGGGTGTTTTGATGAAAAGGGGAGACGCGTCTTCTGAGATGAGACGTGAAGTCTGATGGGTAAACAACGCGATCGTCATGGGAGAGCAAAAAACCACGGCAAGAATGGGTAAAATGGGGCTTTAAAAGGGGTATTTTGAGGGGGAAATGTTGGCAGCAGCTGTAGGCAGAATGGCTTGTATGCTGGGTGTTGTATGATAAGTTTCAGGCCGGAATAACGACGGTAAACCTGGCCAGTGCTGAGAAACCGTAGGAAGAGAGGTATTTGTAGAACGAACAGCGTGAACCCGCTGATTAGGAAGGTATATCGACTAATAGATATGATTTCCCAGTGTCTTGTTGTCCCTCGGGTATGGCAAACAGCAGGAAAGCCGGCAAAAAGCACGTAGAACAAGTAGAATCCATCAATATATGAAAGGAAACGCGAGAAAGCGAAAAGCTGATCCATGTATAAATCCAACACAATCACTGTATCAATTTGATATCAAAATAGCTGATAAATGCAACAATCTCTCAATACATACCTGAATCTCGTTTGATACAAAGCTGTTGTTCACAGAGCTGAATTGCTTGTCGAAAATACGCGAATAAACACCGAGAATCTGCTGAAAGGAATGACAGGCTTTAAGCCGGATAAGCAGAAATTCTGGGTGAATAATCTCGTTTAGTTTGCACAATCAAACAACTACAAACGTCTATAACGATGTGAATTGCTGTCTTTTTTCTACAATCCTCTGATCTTCAAGAAGAAACAACTCCCCTGTTTGTTTTTTTCTGAATCACCTCGTCAGTTTTACCGGTCTTTCGAGGCGTTCTTTCCTTCCTTCCCCCCGCTTGATCTTCTGGAATCGCGCAAAAATTGAGCTAAAAGCGTTTCGGCTGTGTTTAGGCTGGGTTTCAGACGAAATAGGCAGGATTTAGGCTGGTTTAGGAAGTTGTATGCCCAGATGCGATAGGAAGCGGCTTAAACTTTATAAAATGTATTTTAGATGTACACAGTAAAAGATGGTTGGTATGGACGGCTTGACGTCCTTTCCAAATTAGGCTGCGGCTTTAGCGCAAGCTTAATGCCGTTTCCAGGCGCGGCTTGCCAACCTTATTGTCTGAAGTAGATATGTAAATGCCCGATTGGGTTATCGATAATCGACGGAAGCGAGACTGAGATGAGACGGCATGTCGAGGAATCGGGACGGAGAAGCGGGAAGCGGGATGAAAAGCGGGCCGAATAGCGGAAAAACGGAAGATTGCAGGAGCTGAATAGTAATTTTGATGAAACTACAGCTTCTTAGTGTAAAATTGGGCTTTAGTTTATTACTATGTTGCCCGGTTAGATGTCAGGAGATCGTTATGAATAAGTGTGTAGTCCTAATAGATAGATTGTATAGTCTTTGACGTCCTCGGAAGGCTGGCTGCAACGAGATACCAGATATTGGAATCAAACATTTCCGGGGTAAAAAGGGAAATAGGAGACTCACAGGAGTCACCTGTCAAAATTTGTAGGCGTTTAACCCACTTGATGGGTTGTGTAGGCTGTTTAAGTCAGGCGAAAGGCTGTAATGGCTGCATTATCCAGCCTTGCTTGCTTTATCCCATCTCGGTATTCCATGAGTTATATTGATTGTATTAATTCTATCGATTCTATTTTAAGGACTTCTCCACTTCTATTTAGTAGGTTTCCTCCCATCTCAGCTGAGACATACAGCGTAGAAGACTCAATCTGTAACTGTCAGATGTCTCAGCGAGATCTCTGGAAAAGTAGTAAGCAGGTAGAAGGAGCGGAAGAGGGGAAGAAGAGGATTATAGGAAATATAGATAGGAATAGTAGTTGATGTTCGTGATTACTGTGATAATTTGGTCTTTATATTGGGTAGATAAGTCTCAGCTGGTGCACAGCCTGGTCAGCCTGATATACTGCAAATACTGGAAATACAGAATATATAATGATATTGATATTTATCGTGCTATTCAGTAGTTGTATGTACTATAATTTGTAGTCAGTGTAGACAGGAGCAGCAGAAGATCTCCATTGAAATTACTTCGGACTGAGGAGAACTGAACGGGCTTACCTGCTTTTATTCCGAAGATGATGAGAGTTGATCTGAGTAAAAGAGGGTCTTCTCTGATATGCTGTAGTTCAAGTAGGGAGAAGATTAGAGAGTTTGTATGACAATAGAAGGATATAAAAAGTATTTTAAGGGTAGCAGGAGTAAATAGGTGGACAGGAATTGAAGAATTGAAGAATTGAAGAACTGAAGAATTGAAGAATTGAAGAATTGAAGAATTGAAGAATTGAAGAATTAAAGAATTGAAGAATTGAAGAATTGAAGAATTGAAGAATTGAAGAATTGAAGAATTGAAGAATTGAAGAATTGAAGAATTGAAGAATTGAAGAATTGAAGAATTGAAGAATTGAAGAATTGAAGAATTGAAGAATTGAAGAATTGAAGAATTGAAATTAATAAATTAATAACTTCATCAAACCCATTGAGTCTCGAGAGTCAAATTCCAAATTTTCCACTCTCTACAGTTAATAATCTCCAATCAAAGATAATATCCAGTAAATTGTGATAGAAGCTGGAGAATAATTTCACGGAAAAGAGAAGAATTCCTAGTTGTAGTTCAAATTCAACTGATTACAGCTGTAGCAGACACTCCAGTGAATTTCAATCATGTGCTGAATGTTTTAGCCAAACTGTCAAAATCTCACTCTTCATTGATCCCCTAAGACCCTTGAATACCTCAATTTAATTCCAATTTCACACACCAAGCAGCAAAACAAATAGTAAAACCATACAGTATACGTATAGTAAAACTTCCATTGAAATCTGTTAAAATTACCGCATGTATACTGCTTGAGACCTCTCTAGTATTCTTCTCATCTTTTATCCTCTCCTCCATTCCCTCTCATACTTCCCTATTACTCCTGCTCATTCTCTCCCTATTATCCACCTTTTTGATTCTGAATCTCGATTCGCAGCCCAAACTCCAGCCAGTAGTTCAGAATCACTAGAATTTCCTATTTATTCTTTAGTGATTTCCTCTCCATATTTTCTTTCGCGTTTTTCCTTCATTCCTCTTTCTCTTTTTCTTCCTTTTCCCAGTCCATCTTTTCCCTCCTTTCTCTTAGTTTCCACCATCCTTTCTTCCTTTCCCTTAATTAGTTCCTCCATCATTTCTTTCCTCTCACAATTCGGGTTCTCAGAGAAGATTGCTACCACTATAGAGTATCGGTTGCTGAGAGGATTCCCGAAATTAGAGTATTCGAAAGAGGAACAAGTAAGGAATATTCATTGACAGGATTATCGGAAAGCCGAGGAACAGTCGTCGGGCCAGAGAACCGATTCTTTGCAGCAGGGAAGAAGAAGCAGCAGCTGGGTCCATCAAATTATGATATGATTTATATATTGATTATTAGGGAATAATAAAGAATTAAATTATGGGTTTAGCAATAATTTACTCCATTCCGTTTTCCCTCTTTGCTGTGTTCTTCCTATTCTCTTTATTTTATTATGCGGAGAAGCGAACAGAAACTTGGCTGAGAACCTGTAGAGCGGAAGGAGGGAAACTGCGGGAACGAGGTAGAGAATTTCGGCAGATTCAGGTCAATTAATATTGGAATATTTGAGTCTCTTTATCTCCTCTTAGTTTCCTCTTAGTTTACTCCTTTCCCTGTTATTCCTTTTCACTGGTTATATCCCCCTTTTACCGCCTTTCCCATTCAATTTTTTTCCTCTTAATTTAATCCTTTCTCTGTCTTTCTTTCACGTTTAATTCTACTGTCGTTCCTTAATTTGCTCCTTTTCCTGCCATTCCTATTAATTACCTCTTCCTTTCTCTCACGTTTTGTTCCTCTTTATTTCTTCATTTCCTTCATTTCCTCCTTTCCTTTTATTCCATTTTATTTCCTCCTCTTGCCTTTCTTTAACCTTTAATTCCTACGTTTCCTCTTCATTGGTTTTCTTTCATCATTATTCGATTCTTTCCCTCAGTTCCCTCCTTTTCTTTATTTACTTCATTTCCTTTCTTTCCTTTATTTCCTTTATTTACTTCATTTCCTTTCTTTCCTTTATTTCCTTCCTTTCGTTTATTTCCATTTTTTCCTTTCTTTCCTTTCCTTCAATTCCTTCATTTCCTTCAATTCCTTTCTTTCCTTTATTTCCTTCATTTCCTTTCTTTCATTTATTTCCTTCATTTCCTTTATTTCCTTTATTATGTTCTCATCCTTTCATTCTTTCACCTATTTCCTTTTTTCTTCCATTTCTTTATTTCCTTCAGTTCCTTCATTTTCTCTCTATTCTTCCTTTCTTTTCATTCTTTCTATCCTTCAGTTTCTTCATTTCTTTCCTTTCATTTATTTCTTCATTTCCTTCATTTTCTCTTTATCCTTTATTTCCTTTTTTTCTTTCTTTCCTTTAGTTCCTTTTTTTTCCTCTTTTTCCTCCCTTTCCTTTCTTTCTTTTCATTTCCTTTCTTTCCTTTATTTCCTCTTATTTTCTTCAGTTCCTCCTGCATTTCCATTAATTCCTTTAATTCCTTTTTTTTCCTCTCTTTCCTCTCTTTTCTCTCTATCCTTTTTCCTCTCTATCGTTTCTTTCTTTCATTTCTATCCTTTATTGCATTCATCTCCTTCCCTTTCTTTTTTTCCTTCATTTCTTTCCCTTTTTCCTACTCGCTCCTTCCGTACTTTTCCCTCTTTTCTCCCATTTCTCCCCCTCTCCCTCCCTCCTACAATCCTACTCAATTCCTAACAATAAATAATAATAAATAAAAGCCAATATGACTAATCTAAGCTCAGAAAATACAAACAACTACACTAATTTGCACTCATTTGCCATCTCAACTCTGCTAATTTCATCTTTCTCCTCCTATTTCCCCTAATATCCAAAACACTCCTTCAGAAAGGCCTCTTCCTCTGCCATATGCATCTTCTTCGATCCTGCAGCAACTGAAGCACTGGGATCTCTCCCTGCATATCGCACCGTCATGCCACTGTATTTATCACTCTTTTCCAACACTTTAGCCAATCTAGGAGCCGCATATGCCCAGCCTCCCATATTCATTGGCTCCTCCTGGCACCAAACAATCTCCTGTAAATTAGGATAGCTGTTAATTACGTCTAGCAACTGTTGATAAGGGAAAGGATGCAGTTGTTCGATTCTCACGTTAGCTGCGTCAGTAATTCCCCGAGTTTCTCGTGTTTTATGAATAGCTGTAAACACTTGGCCTACGGATAATATCAGTTTCTTTGTTCCAGCTTTTTCTGCAATGGTTTTCCCGTGTTCTGCGTCTTCAATGATCCATTGGAAATGCGAATCTCCAATGAAATCTGCCAATGAAGACCTGGCAAGCGGGTGACGCAGCAAAGACTTGGAAAAGAAGGATATCAAAGGTTTACGGAATTGCCGGTGGATTTGCCGTCTCAAAAGATGGAAATAATTAGCTGGAGTCGTAGCATATGTAACCTGCATATTGCAATCCTGATGCTGTCTTTCCAGTTTCTCCCGAGACGGGAAAACCCGCGGATCTTCATTACACAATTGCAGATATCTCTCTAATCTACCCGAAGAATGTTCTGGGCCCTGGCCGTCGTATCCGTGAGGCAGAGAAAGCACTAATCCGGATCTTTGGCCCCATTTCGATTCTCCTGCTGCTATAAACTGGTCGATAATTACCTGCGCTGTGTTTGCAAAATCACCAAATTGGGCTTCCCACATCACTAAAGCGTCGGGAGATGTGAGCGAATATCCGTATTCAAAGCCCATAACTCCGTATTCTGATAGCGAAGAGTTGGAAATTACAAAATCCGCCTGTTCAGGACTCACGTGCTTTAAAGGAGTGTACGTTTTCTCCGATTCCTGATCGTGGAGAACAGCGTGACGCTGAGAAAACGTTCCTCTTTCTACGTCCTGTCCTGAGACTCTCACGTGGTAACCTTCGGAAACGAGGGAGCCGAAAGCCAACGCTTCGCCGGTTGCCCAGTCGATTCCTTGGCCGGATTCTACGCTTTTCTGACGGTTAGTGAGGATTCTTTTCAAGTTTCTGTGGACGTTAAAATCTTTAGGCCAACTTGAAACCACAGAACCGAGATGCCGAGCCGAATCTTCCGAAATCCCAGTCGGCAAATGCGGCAATACTTCTGTGGCCAATTCTTTCGGAGTTTTAAATCCTTCCCAAGGCGAAGCCACCCATTCGTTTTGTGCTGGTTTATAATCCGAAGATTTCTTATAAGATTCTTCTAAAATGCCCCAAACCCAAGCTTTGTGTTCGTCGATATCCGCTTTTGTAAACGATCCTTCGGCAATCAATTTTTCAGTGTACAAATCCACTGCCGGCTTCTTTTGGGCAATTTTCTTATACATCAACGGCTGGGTGAACGCCGGCTGATCCGTCTCGTTATGTCCGTGTTTGCGGTAGCATACAATATCGATAATCACGTCGGAATGGAAAGTCGCCCGCCATTCCGCTGCTAAATTGCATATGAAAATGACAGCTTCCATATCGTCGGCATTCACATGGAAAATCGGCGCGTCGATTGCCTTAGCCAAATCCGACGGATACGGCGTGGATCGGGCAAATCTCGGATCTGTGGTGAATCCAATCTGGTTGTTTACAATTATATGGATTGTGCCACCGGTAGAATACGCCGGAAGTCCCGATAATCCCATTGTTTCGTATACAACGCCCTGGCCAGCAAACGCGGCATCTCCATGGAGTAAAACGGCCATTGCCTTATTAAAAGTGCCAACGTCGTTACGATAATGCTGGGCAGCACGTGTTTTACCCAAAACTACAGGGTCTTCCGCTTCTAAATGCGACGGATTGGCTACCAATGATAATTCTACAATTTTCCCCGACGGAGTAGGCCGTCTGTAGTTCATTCCTAAATGGTATTTCACGTCACCTGATCCCTCGTCGAAATCTGTGGATCCGGTGAACTCGGAAAAGATGGATTCGTTGGGTTTCCGCACCACATTCGACAGCATATTCAATCGGCCTCTATGGGGCATTCCAATTACGATATCTTCTACGCCTACAGCTACAGATTTATCAATGATGGCTTTCATGCCTGGAATCATCGATTCGGCACCTTCTAAGCCGAATCGTTTATCGTTGGGGAATTTAGTAGACAGAAACGTCTCAAAAGAGGAGGCCCAGATGAGTCTGTCGAGGATTCCGCGTTTTTCGTCTACAGAATACTGGAAAGGTTTCGGGATTTCCACTCTTTCACGGATCCAATCGCATTTTTCTCGGGACGGAATGTGGATATATTCGATTCCGTAGCTGCCACAATAGATGTTTTCACAGCATTGAATGATTTCTCTTAGTGTCATTTGTTCCCGACCTTCGGAAGCAAATCTCGGGAGAATTCCCGGGCCGAGAGTGATAGACTTGTCTAGATCCGCTTCTGTAAACCCATAATGTTCCAGGGTGAGTTCCTTCGGAGGTTTTCGGGATTTGTCGTATCCGAAAGAGATTTTAAGCGGATCTGTGCGGGCTTTTTGGTGGCCTCGGACTTGATAGGCTCGGACGAGTAATTGTACTTTCAAATGGGTGATGACGTCATCGCTGCCGACGCCCTGGCCGGGTACGATTGACGGGACGCCGCCGGAAGGAGTCGGGACGATTGTAGGCGGAGCCTGGAAAGCCTGGGAGGGGGGCATTGAGGATTCCATGTTTGAGAAGTATGCGTCCCAAGAGACGTGTACGGATTTGGGGTCTTTGCGCCAGGCGGCGTACATTTCGTCAATGTAGTTGGCGTTGTTTGTTTGTAGGAACACGTCGGAACTCTGGAGTTTGTGTTAGTAGGTGTTTTTGGAGGGGTTTTTGTGGCAGTTTTTTATCCGATCCGAGATAATTCCGGAGAAGATGTGGGGTGGTTTCGGAAAAGATAAAGGGTGGTTGCGGAAATGATGTGCTGATTTCGGAGAAGATGTGCTGATTTCGGAAATGATAACCTTTTTTTTTCTTTTAACCGCCCAACCACAAATACAATCAAACTGCCAACAATTGTGTAACCTTCGGAATTATCGGGATTTTCGGATTTTACACAAAACCAAATTCACTCGCTACTTACGGAAGCCAGCGGGCGCACAAACATCCGCGCCGCCACCCGGCGACCCGCAAAACCGGCGCGGGAAACAGCCGGTACACGTTTTAGAGCACTGAGCATTTCGTCGAATTGGCAGACTCAAAACTCCACGATTGATTGACACAGCCAGCGGATTGCTTGATACAATTCAGCCTACAAGCATGCAACAACTCCGTCTGCTGGGGTTTCGGATATAAAAACCTGTAATCGTGAATAAAATGTTGATTAGATAGTAAGAAATAGCAGTTTATAATGCTTTTGACGTCGGCAAAGAGGAACGGATAGCATTTTTTATATATAAACTGAGCCATCGGGACGGGCCAAAGTTAAAATTCGGGATGCTGTCCAGTGTCCGGAAGCAGTGTCCGGATAGTGCAAGGTGCGGATGAGAACGGAGATGAGACGGGAAGTAGGAAGGGGGGAATAGAGGGGTAAAACGGGGGTTAAACGGGGGTTAAACGGGGGAAAATATTGAGCAGTTGTATGGGATGTAGATGGGAATGCTGGCGTGTTTTCTGTTGAGCGGAATTGACCGGGAAAAGTGGGTTGTAGGTGTTGATTTAGTAGGAGGCCTGGCTGTCCGGATAGAGTAGATAGAATCTGGGGCTATCCGGACAGTCGGAAGCGTGTCCGGATAGAGAATGGGCACAAAAAGAAGGGGAAAACGGATGTACGCGGAGCGGCGTTCCGCTGGCTAGCGGGCGCAAAAGCGGGTAGCAGGATTGATTTCTAGTGTATTCCAGTATTTGAGGATCGCATCGGTGGGTTTCAGGCAATTTTCGGCGGGAAAAGAAGCCCAGTACTGCGGGAGTGCCGTTGCGATGCTCCCGAGGTGGGGCGCATAGAGTTGAACACAAACATACCGGACGGATCCCAGTGCCGTTCCGTTTACCGAGATGGTACAAACAACGATGCAAGGTTAGTATAGTAGATGGTTTTGTGTAAAATTAAGATGTTGGGATATTCGGGTTTGCGCCGGGACACAATCACACTTCCGATTGAATTTGAATTTGTGTACTCAGTGAAGACGGCGTTAGGCGTTCGGCCTTCGGCGGTTCAATGCCTATGCCTAGTCAGTGTCCGAAAGCGGCGTGGGGTTAAATAAGCCGATAAAGCGGTGAAGCAGGCAGTACCGATGACATTTCGGTCAATGCGCTATTATTTCCCCGGATGCCATTACTGCATTTGTCCGATAACGCATCGGTCCGCTGTCCCGATAGAGTCACGTGCGTCGGCATCCTCTCTGAAACTAAACGTCACGCTTTGCCGAAACTTCCGATACCAGCGGAAGACCGGTTCGCAGGATCTGCCACAATACCGTTGATGACAGCATTTTACCCGCAATTGTACTATACTGTATAATAGGGCGATATTTTCCGTAATATCGGTGTTTTGTTTTGTGTTTTGTGTAACTTTTATTGAGCTCGGATCGTCCGGCTGTCCGCTGCGTCCGGCCCGTTCGGAAGATCCGGACAGGTGGGACCCGTGATGACCAATTGTGGAGAAAATTCAATGTACGGAAGCCGAAATTGGGGCTGGCCAGGGTGAAAACCCGATATACGGCTTTTGAGGGGTTTGTGGTAATGTGAGGAGCCCCATTGGCCATTCTCGGCATTCGCTGTGGCATCCGGCCGCCGAGGTGAACCGTACGGAGGCAGGTTTATGCGGGATTTGTAACTGGGGAGTTGCGAAACCGTTGGAAAGAAGGATGGAGGTGTCCGGATGACGATTTAAGCGAGTTTCTTGCTGCGCCACAGTGAATTTGTGGTGGTTTCCTATTTCGGAACTTCTCTGGAGGCGCAGCAGAACTTTTAGGATTCGGCTTTCGGCTTTCGGCTGGTATAGTGAAGATGAGAGTGTTGTAAGTAAGGGTACTACGCAGTTTTGAGCCGAGATTTGAGTATTTTGTTCAATTTCGGGTATAGAAGGGTTTATATGAGTGATGCTGCGCCACAGTATAGTGCTATAAACAGCACAGGTGTGGCGTCGGAGGTAGAAAGCAGGGAAGGGTGGTTTATGAGAGGATTAGAGGTAATAAAAGGAGGATAGAAGGATAGAATGGAAGGATAGGATAGAAGAATAGGAGGATAGGAGGATAGAAGAATAGAAGAATAGAAGAATAGAAGAATAGAAGAATAGAAGAATAGAAGAATAGAAGAATAGAAGAATAGAAGAATAGAAGAATAGAAAAGGCGGCTTTACTGTTCCGCTGCTGTATTGAATGTAAGAGATGCCGGGGTTAAGATATTCATAGATCGAATAGTATACTATAGTATAGTATAGTATAGTATAGTATAGTATAGTATAGTATAGTATAGTATAGTATAGTATAGTATAGAAGAGTATATTAGAGAATACTATACCCTATTATTATATAAAATACTCAGAAATCCTTAAATATCCATCTTGTTGATCTTCAAAAGTAGCAACTGCTTTAACTATCGGATCATTAGGATCAACATCGGTAGCGGTGGTTTTCAGGAATGTCACTTTGGTTTGATTGTGCTTTACAATATCGGTATATTTCGGAATTACTCGGCGGATTTGGGTAAATTTCGGAATAACTCGGCATATCTCGGTATATTTCGGCAATCCTCGGCATTTATCAGAATATTTCGGCGTTCCTCATAATTACTCGGAAAAACTCGGCGTATCTCGGCATATTTCGGCATATTTGGCTATATTTCAGAATTACTCGGAATAACTCGGAATAACTCGGAATATTTTCTCGGAATACAGCATATTTCGGCAGGTTTCGGCAGATTTCGGAATTATTCGGCATACTTCGGCATACTTCGGCATACTTCGGCATACTTCGGCATACTTCGGCATACTTCGGCATACTTCGGCATACTTCGGCATACTTCGGCATACTTCGGCATACTTCGGCATACTTCGGCATACTTCGGCATACTTCGGCATACTTCGGCATACTTCAGAATTAATCGGCAAATCTCAGAATTACTCGGCATTCCTCAATATTCTCGGATCTTTCTACATATCCCAATCTCTTCTTCTCAACCTCCTCTTCTCAACGTCTCCTTACATTTCCTATCCTCCCATCTATTTATCATCCTTATTAAACTACTCATTACACTATTCATTCTTCTTCTTCCCATAATTACCCATCAACACAACAAATCATTCCGGGCTACTATTATACTAAAATAAATACACTAAAGCAGCCAATTTCTAAAAATACAGCTATTATACTACATCAAAGTTGCTTTAATTCCATCTTCAGATCATCGATTTGATTCTTCTTCTGGGAAATAATGTCCTTTTCTCGTTTAAGCTTCCCCTTAAGCTCATCATATAAATTCTTTAAATGATTCAATTCAGCATTCCCCTGTACTATCACGTTTTCTCGATTCCTACGAAGGAAATCCACTTCCCGCTGTACTATATGATCTTCTACTTCTTTACGTTTTGTCCTTTCTTGACTCTCAATTATCAATAATGTGTTTTGTAGTTTATAATGAGAGATAATCGTCCGAGATTTCCGTAATGCCGTCATTAATAACTCTATAACTTCGTCGGCTTCTACTAGTTTTTCCCGTAGCCATTCTGGGGGTTTTGAATCGTCGCAAATGTCTTCTTTAGAAGGATACGAGTATTTACTTTCGGCTTTTGTTAGTAATTCAAACAGTTCGTCTACTGCCGCGTCCGGAGGCAGCGGAGACTTCCGGGCCGTTCCGGGCATTGTGGAGGAAGCCGAGGTGGCGTTTCTCGGTTCTGTGGCTTCTGTGGCTGCCGTTGGACCCGTTTGGTCGGTTGGAGGTGTTGGGAACAACGGCGGTACTGTTTGTGGAGTTCCTGTGACGGCATCGAGTGGCGTAGTCAATTGCACGTCAGTTTTCGCTGTTTCCTTTTCCGGTATTGTTGTTGTTGGTCCATCAATTTTGTGTCTTTTCAATGCCGAACTGCTCGGGCCGGGGGTATCGTCATCGTTTGTGGTTGTCCGTTTAGACCGTTTGCTAGCAAATGCAAACGGTGATCCTAAATCCGACATGGTTTCATTCTATGCGTTGCCCAGTGATTTACTTCCGTTCGGCTTGGTTCGGCTTACTTCGGCTTAGTTCAGCTCGGCTCGGCTCGGCTAAGCTCGTTTTTCGGAGCGGATGTAAGACAAGAATACTGTACTTCCGGTGGAATTTGTAACCTGAATTTCCTGCTTTCCGTCGGAGTTTTCCGCTTCACTTCCGCTGTTACTCCGGTGTTTTTACAAACGGAAGCGGCATCAGACAAGTGGGAGATAATATATGTATTTGTGTCTTCCGTGTTTTCTTCTGTGTAATGGGGATATTAGGTTTATTGTTGGTGGAGTAACAGTGTCAGTTGAGTGACACACCCGATTTAGATTTCGGGCGCTAATCCGATGCAAACCGTGGTAGCACTATGAGAAGCTACAGGTTTCCTAACTGGGATTTACGTTCGCAGACTTGCTGCATGGCAGGCCGCTAGTAGCATTGGAAACGACTTAAGGAAGTGCGAAGACCGTATAAGGTTATACTTTGACCGTTCTCGGCAAACTTAACCTTACCAAGAAAACTTAAAGCGGGTCTAGAAACGGATATCAGACAAAGTCAGCGGGAGATGATTCTACAGTGATTGAAGTCTTTTTCTCTGTTCAGGATGGGTATACAGCAGGATATGTGGAAATATTGAGGACAAACTTGTCCTAAACAGTCAGAGAAGATATTCTATAAGCTTCAAAAGCAGACTCAGTGTTCATTTTGCTTGTTTACTGACTCAAATGTGTGTTCCTAGCTACTCAGTCCTCCTGTATGTTTATGCATGTTTATGCATGACATGCATAGCTCTGCATTTTTCTGTGGGAAATAACGTTTAAGATAGTACACATGGAATACAAACTCAAAATATACACTCAAACTATATTTCCTTCCGAAACAGACCATTTACAGATAACGTAATCACTCTCTCCTTACTAGAATCGACATATCTCGCTTCGCTTCTTCTTCTATTGCTGTATTCTTCATAAAATGATAACTAATATACCGAAAACACCTCGGTAAAACCAATCAAACTGAGCTAATCTTCCACTTGGTCATCCCTATCAAACGACTACCGCAATGCACCTATCGTTGACCTACAGCAATCTCTCTATTCTTCGTCCCATAGTCCCATAGCTTGCTAGAACACTCCCCCGATGATCCCTTTCCGGCCGATTTATTGCAACAAATCACTGAAAACGGCAATTTCGGAACGGCTATGCAGCATCATCGATACGCTGCTGCAATTACGCAGTTCAACCCAGTTTCAGTTCCGTAGTTCCGCTCCCCGAGATTTGGGCATCCCTATGATTGCTAATTGTTCCATATACACCGAGAACAATCTTCTGACGCATACTTGAAAAACTCAAAACGACGCATACTTAATCTCTATGAAACGTTAGAGACTCGTCTGGTATTCCCTCAGCCTGCGGGGGAGCTCATCAAAGTCAAATCAGGACCAAATTGAAATCAGTTCGCCAGGTTGCTGGAATAAGCAGGTAAATGAACTTTTCTTACTGAAACTGAACATTCAGCTGATGAAGGCTTGACTGGGGAAACGGCGGCACGCCGGTGGGTGAATAGACAGACTGGAGGTTTAGTGCATTGGTGTATTTAATTAGTTCTTGATATTCAGGGTTCGTCGATGAGATCCCTGCCTCATTTGATCCTCTGCAAAGCTGCAGAGTTTCTGCAAGTAGATAGGTAAATTGAATATGACCTGTTCGGGGTATGGAATAATAAAGAATGGTAAATCTGCATTTCAGCAGCGGGGCTGTTTAACAGTGATTGTCATCTGAGGTGTGAGAAGAGCATGGCGAAAGTAGGGTGAACAGTGAACTCATTTCAGTAGGTTTGAGGACGGTATGACGGTTGCGATGGCCCATAGTGGATACTGTGGGTTAAAAAGTCCTGGAATGTCTTGGATTTTCTCAGTAAAAGAATAGTTGAAGAAGTGGAATTCCACTTCCCGTGTACTGCCATCTTTCAGAAACTTCCTGCTCCTTCTTTGCTCATTGTCTGCTTATTCTGACAGCTTATTTCCACGTTTCCCACGAGCTGAAGCCAGTAATGCAACTCTAAACATATAAGTGCACTATTAATTGTTATTTCAGCTGCTCAGTTCCGCAATATTCACTATTCTCATGCTAAAACCGTCTCGTATATTCCCTTTCACTTTGACAGACCTCCAGAACGTCTTGATGCGGGCGAATGCACATTCTCTGTCACATGCATATTCTCACATATTCATACATACGAATGCATAAACCGTTATTTCAGATCACGTAATCTCATATTAGCAACGTCCAGTGTTCTTTTTCGTAGTACATCTCAGTCCTCCGTACATCTCAGAACACTCCACGCACCAAACTCTCGGTTTTTTCATCCCGAGACAAGTGAAAAAAAGCAGTGCGGAACAGTAATAATATGAAGCTGAAGCTGAAGCTGTGCAGCGGAAAGCCATTGTTCGTTTTGATACATTAACGATTCTTCACCTTATCGAAATATATCAGAATGTCTGCCGAAGCTGCTATTTCTTACGCCGCGCTCATCCTGGCTGATGCCGAGATTGAGATCACTTCCGACAAGCTCCTGACTCTGACTAAGGCCGCTGGTGCCTCCGTCGATGCCGTATGTGATTTGATGTTTGTCTGATATCTCAGGCTAGTAGAGACGGGAAAACTGCTCATATCTTAGCCTGGTAGAGACCGGACGATCCTGTATACTAACTGCTTATAGATCTGGGCTGATGTCTTTGCTAAGGCTCTGGAAGGAAAAGACTTGAAGGAGATCCTGTCCAGCTTCTCTTCTGCTCCTGCTGCTGGTGCTGCCTCTGCTGGTGCTGCTTCTGCTGGTGCCGCTGCTGAGGAGGCCGCTGAGGAAGAAGTTGAGGAGGAGAAGGAGGAGTCTGACGACGATATGGGATTCGGTCTGTTTGACTAAACGCAGTCATAATAATCTAATAACTGCTCATCTAAACGTCGAATACAACTTTCAAAATCTTCCTTATGTACTGTGGCTCGTCCATTTGATAAGCCTGCACATTGCTGGCTTCGTAAGCTGAACTGTAAGCTAAAAGTACTTTACTCCACTACCATCCGTAAGCCTATATATATACTACGAAATGTATAATCCCAGTTCGGGTCAAATACAGTTTAAATTACTGATAAAAAAGCTAAATACAAGAAAGACCTATTTGGTCAGGTGCTTCACCTTCAACGAGCAAAACTCCCCCAGATTCAAGAGAAGAACTTTGTAAGATTCTTAAGCCAGTTAACATACTCAGTATTCTCTCTAGCATCAGAGTAAGCATAAATGAACTCCAAAAGCTCACCATCAACCCCCTGCTCAGTGAGCCACTGTTCTAAGCTAGTCTGCAGATTCTCATCCAAATCGTCAAATCGTGGGCCAGCATAAAGCAATCTCCGCTTATACTCAGCATCACCACTTTCCTCTAAAGCCAGCTTGGCATCGTCGTAGTGCATAATAGAAGAAATATGCACTCCTTCGCCACCAGGCTGCATCATCAGCTCAACAGCCACAGCGCTGCCGTCGGCTTTCTTCTCAATAACCAAATTCAAAGGTACCAATTCTCCAGTCATCATATCCTCGGGCAAATCTTCTTCCATACCGTCAACCTCGGGCACCTGGCAGTTCACAACTTCAGCCACATCAAAGAACACCCGCAGCGTGTGCTCGGGTGTCTCCTTCAGCAGTTGGCCCAGAGTATTCTTCTCTCCTTCAATTACTTTGAAACCAGAGTTGGCAAGGAAATCTTCAATAATGGGATCAGGGGTAAAAGGATCCACAGAAGTTTCGTGCTCAATCTCCTGTTTGAGCGCCGACTGCACTGCCTGCTTGTCCAGGCGAGCAGCGGTGTTGATGAAAGTGCGACGGGGAACAATTGATGCCGCTCTGATAGCAGGAATTCTTAGGGCCGCAACGGTTCTTTGCTGAGCAAAGCCGTTCTTGGCAACCTGGAAAAGGCCTCTGGTGATTCTGAAAGACATTTTGAGTACTGCGCTTTCGACGGATGTTAGTAAGCTGTGAATTCTGATGATACTACGAGATTTCTGGCTTCTGATAGCTGATTTTTGCCACTGTTTTAATATAACAAAGACAGTTGGCTGGAATGGAAGAGCAGTGGAAAATTTCTACATAGTGAGAGAGTGATTATGTGATCGGAAACTGTGATTCGGAATAGTTGCCGAGAGGAGACTCGATGTTTGGAAAACTCGGCATCGGAAGGACGGAAGGGAAGGAGGGAAGTGCGGAAGTATACTGAGGTATAAGAATTTCTAGGCATAACTGTAGAACTGGGGAACGGTGGAACAGCAGAGTGTTCGAACGGCAAATTGGCGACACAACATAACGGCTTAACAACAGCAAAAAAAAACGACTTAACAACCGCACAATTCACATTAACAACTAACCTGTATCACACTTAACTCCCTTTTCAGATTGGGATGTCTCTCTATAACCACAAACCTCAAGAATGCCCTCGGTAATACTAACATGGGAAACCTCAGGCTATTATTTAATCGTACTAAATCTTGTATTAAGCCAGTAACAAATAAATCATGCAATGTACAAAGAACGTACGTACCCTGAGCAAAACGAATGAACTAATTTCCATCTTAACTACCTAATTAATGATTACACCCTCTTCCTTCTCTAGCATAATTTTTCTATCTCTTTTTCTTCTTCTTTCTCTTTCTCTTTCTCTTTCTCTTTCTCTTTCTCATTCTCTTTCTCTTTCCTTTCTCTTTATTCAGTCCCGATCCCGCGATTCACTCCTACCCACATACCTAATCCACTCTTGGACATAAGTACTCGCATTCTTGAATTTACGTTCTTGATACTTCTCAAATATAGCCTTGTGGTGAGTCTCAGCCTGTGAGCAGCAACCTAATATAGCTTCCGCAAGTGGATGTAACTGTCTAGCAGTGTATCCTGAATAATACACGTGAGCTTTTGTCCACTCACCGCGGGATAATAATTTACGAGATAAATAGTGCGCACCCGCCGCCAACCAACTTGGTGGAGAAGCAATAAACCTCTCATCCATTATTGTAACTTCTAGCAAGTATTTAGCTAATGTACGAGTCTCTAAATCATAATCATCAGCTTTACTAGTTCTTCGGAGAAATGACATTGGCCCTGGCCATCCCATTTCAAAATCCAGCATATCAATCATAAATCTTTCAGCTTTCAGTAATTCATCAACTGTGTACCCGTGATCTACCATATAAGCAATCTCTTGCACAGTAGGACAGTTAATTTCTTCATATTTAGCTGCAATAAATAAAGCAACTGCACCCACAAGTTGGAATTTAGTTAATGACACTTTCTTCTTTGATAGAAACCTGTCAATATAATTTACTGCTAAGAAAAGTGTCTCAGGAAGTAACCCAAATCGTGAATGAACTTGTACAACCCATTCAATTAATATACCCCGCATTTCCCATCTCAGCTCATCTTGATTATTGATATAATATGGATCTGGGACCATTTTCTGCTCTAATTTCCTTAAATATCGGAAAATCTCTTCGTTATACTCTGGTACCATCGATACATCATACTTATCCTCATCATCGTCATCAAATTCACCATTAGGCCTAGCATAAATCAACGCAGCTTCTTGCAGTTCCATCTCATCACTCAATGTGACTTCCGGTAACATCGGAACTACTTGATCTTGATCTTGTTCTTGTTCTTCCTCTTCCTCTTCTCTTACTAACGCATTCTCATCAACTAATCCCCCAGATTCAGTAATTACTGCACTATCCACTTCCACAGATCGCGCTTCTTCTACAACTGATTCACGTTCATGTTGATGCGGATCAATATGCCGAGATTGCCATGTACGTGCAGTTCTAGGCATCTTTGCTGCAGCTTCAACTTCTTCAGGTGACAAAGGATCATCATTCTCCTCATCCACTTCCAATTCTGTATCATCATCGTACCCACGGTTTTCTTTATCTGCTACAGGATCAACTACAACTGCTGCGTGAAGCCCTGATCGTCCAGTATTGTGTGGTAAAGGCGGGAGACTACTAGTTGGTACCCCACTTGTAGGCAATTCAGCGAGTGCTTTCCTTTTATTTGCACGGGCAGCGTAAGCAGCGCTCCCAGCTGATTCTGAAGGCCCAGCATTCTCGTCATCAGGCTGAACGTATACTTTAATTTTATCTCTACCCTTTGATTGCTGATTTAAATTTCCTCTTGCTATATTAGAATTTGAGCTCACGTCTCCAAGCGCTACACGGCGGGAATGACGACCGGTAATGCTTGTTGTGTTAATAGCTGTGGTAGACGGGCCAGTATTTTGTTTAGTGAAAGGATTAAAACCATTACGTGAATTCCCATTAGTTGCAGTTTTCACTGGAGCCATTCGAGCATTCTCATCATTGGCAACGGGCCTAGAATGAGTTTGCCTGTGAATTCTTTCCATATTTATAGATTCTGCGGTGTTTGTTTGTGAGTTATTATGTAATTAGAGGAATTGAATCCAGGGATATCACAGAAATTATCTCAAATTCTCTGCTTTGGATCGTAACAAGAGTGGAATGCAAAAATCTATAGTAGCAATTGCAAATCTGTGGCTTAGAAAAGAGTGTCTAGAAGACCCAGATTATAGATATAAGCTTAGATATGAATATAAACCAGCGAAAGACGTTTACGAGCTGAGTTATTGCAATAATAAACAACTCAGTATAGTTGTAGGAGCAATTCTTTTATAGATTTTGTACCCCAATTTTAGCATGCTAAGATCCAAAGCAAATCAGTATATAAACAGCAGCAGCAGTGATTACAATTCTCAGGAGAATGAATGCTAAACCACAATTAATGGGCAATAAGATAGTACCTA
The DNA here is from genome assembly GCA_030579575.1 of Sporopachydermia lactativora. Taxonomy (NCBI): domain Eukaryota; kingdom Fungi; phylum Ascomycota; class Sporopachydermiomycetes; order Sporopachydermiales; family Sporopachydermiaceae; genus Sporopachydermia; species Sporopachydermia lactativora. The sequence goes on from JAKTRH010000171.1 coordinate 22,267, forward strand.
CTATAGCAGCCAGGCAGTTCAGTACTAATAAAACGCGGTGATGGGGTTTCCAATCATCAATTCACAGTTGTTTCCAAGCGGTTTCGCGTCACAGGACCGCGGGAAACCGTAGAGGAATTGAGAAAGCTTGAAAGACCTGTCAAGCAAAGGAGAAATGATTACCAAGATTTCTTAGTCTTTTGTTTACTTTGCGAGTTAATAAATAACCTTTTCGATAGCAACCAGCAAAGACAATTCCCTCGTAATGCTCAGAGAGTCTGCTAATAAACACCAATTGCCTCCAGTCATCTACAGTCGCCCGCTATGCCGAGAGAGCAAGCAGAGGAGCCGAGCTTTACAGTAGGAAGCCGAGCGGAGAGGAGAAGAGACAGTCGATTTGTGTATGCTTTCTCGGGATGAGGACAAACACGGAAATGCGCCATGCAGGTGTCCTGCAGGTTTGTTGAAGTGTGCAGTGCGGGTTGAGTGGAAAGGGTGGTGTTAGAGGGTTTAACTGTGTTGTTCAGCTAGAAAATGGGTGTCAAATGAGTGGTTAGTATGTTTGAAAGTAGTTGAGGTTAAAAAAATTGGAGTTATGTTAATCTCAGAGCTAAGTATTGTAGGTCTGTAGGACCTGGTATCCTGTATGTCGGCCCGCGTTGCAGGAAAATCTGCATGAAGACGCATCTCTAGCGCATTTAATAGTTTTTCTATGTATACAATTAACTCAGTGAAGAGTTGTTTATTTATGGGTTTCTCAATCAAGAACGGATCAGTCCTGATTGGGAAACTGTTTCTTTTTTAGCTCACATGTACTGCTGAAAAGAGTATTTGGCTGGATTTGGATGTGTTAGTCACGTGTGTCGGATTGTCCAAGCAACCGAGAAGTTTACCTGCCTTATTCGGATTTTCGGCTTCATATGAAGCCGAAGTGATAAGGAAGAGAGAACTGGCGGAGTTGAGGAGAGAAGGATACGAGTGTAATAGTAGTAGCGGGAAAATAGAGATAGTCAGATGACTGGTTATGACAGGTACTCGTAAAATAACTGATAGGATTGGCTTGGATGCTTTTCTAAGCAATTAATGGTTGATAATCGACTCAGAAAGGCTATTCTGGGCTCGAAATGGAATAGACTCATGATATCGGCTAGAATGAACCGATGAAAGCGTTTATTAAATAGCTCGCACAAGATTGTTTATAGAGGAGGACTGCTAATCCAACTAGCAGAAGAAAAATCAGGGCTGTTGCAAAAACTGCGAGGTTATTGCTGTAATAACCAGGTTTTTACATCCTTTTGATTATTACAGTTTCTACAACCTGTTTTCTATGTAATTACAAGTGTGTATTCCCAAAGTAA
>JAKTRH010000172.1:0-23546 GCA_030579575.1 Sporopachydermia lactativora
TCTTCATTCTTCATTCTTCATTCTTCATTCTTCATTCTTCATTCTTCATTCTTCATTCTTCATTCTTCATTCTTCATTCTTCATTCTTCATTCTTCATTCTTCATTCTTCATTCTTCATTCCCCCTCTACAACTCACTACAAACCAAAATATTCTATTCTCTTCTACTCACTCAGCTCTCTTAAAAATGGAAATACCCTTCCTCCTCTAAAAACAATACAACCTTCTGAATAGCCTGTCTCACCCCGTCACGCAAATCTACAGTAATCTCAGCATTAGCCGGCGCAACGTACTTCTTCACATCTTCTCTCTCCACAGCAGAGTAGAATCCCGTACGATCAGTAGCAATAGCATGCTCTAAAGGAGTATCCACATGCACTATAAACAGAGAACCAGCCTGAGAAACTGCCTTCTTAACAGATTCCGTGAATTCCGCCGAAGGGGCCGATTGCTCCGGAGCCACAATCACTGCGCCACCAGAGCGGGTCAATTGAGTAGCTACAAACGCAATAGAAGATTCAGACGGCACATTAACATCTGTAAGCAGCGTAACAGCCCGGGATCCCGAAAACTGATTGAAAGTAGCCTGTAAAGCCTGTCCCAGTACTTTCACACCGGAATTGGGCAATCCAGACAAAAACAGAGCAAATCCCTGCTTATCTCGTGGCGGATGAGACTCTCGCAGCACTTTTACAACCTCAGGGTACGAAAACCACTCAGGAATATCCTTACCAAGCTTCAGCCTGTTGCGCAACTCTGTACCAGAGATATTCAGCGTACGGGTACCTTCAGGGATAGTATCAATAGGAGCATATCTATCCTCGTCTGGGAGGTACGTCATCATGCGGAAGGGGACGACTTCAATACCCAATTCGTCTTTAAACTGTTCTACGAGTTCCTGAGCGTCGTAAGGGCCATAGAAATCAACGCCCTTGGAGTTTTTACCCGGCCCAGCGTGGTCTCTGCCTACGATAAAGTGGGAAGCCCCGTAGTTCTTCCTGATAATAGCGTGCCATACAGCTTCACGATCACCTGCCATTCTCATAGCCAGTGGGAGCAGCGATAAAGCAGCCATACCGTTAGGATACCGCGGGAGTAAATTCTGGTACACTCTTACCCTGGTGAAATGGTCGATATCACCTGGTTTCGTCAGCCCGACGACTGGGTGAATGAGAATATTGGCGTATTCCTGTCTAGCAGCTCTCACAGTGAGTTCTCTGTGAGCTCTGTGCATTGGATTCCGCGTTTGGAAGGCCACAACACGCTGCCAGCCCATTTTGGCGAATTCTGCTCGAAGCTGAGCCGGGGAAAACCGCAATTGAGCAAAATCATAGTGCACTGGCAACTGAATAGCGTCTAAAGGACCACCTAAATAAACGTTTCCAGCAGTATTCATCAAATACTGGACAGCTGGGTGTTCTGGGTCCCCACGGAACACTTTAGTAGCTTCTACAGACTTATTAGGAACCCATTTGTCTGTCACAGTGATAACAGCCAAGGGGGAGTCGTCACGGAGATCTCGGAGTACTACGCGGTCTCCAATAGAGATACCTTCGGCAGTTGCTTCGGAAACGTCTAAAGTGATGGGCATACTCCAGACGAGACCCGAAGTGAGTCTCATAGACTCGACAACGGAGTTGTAGTCAGCTTCTGAGAGGAAACCTTCCAAGGGAGAGAAACCACCGTTGAGGATGAGTTCTAAATCGCAGATTTGACGTTCTGTCAGGGTCAGAGAAGGCAGTTTCTTGGCTTCAGTAATGAGCTGGTCGCGGATAGGCGCATCGCGCGCAACGAGGTCCTTCAGGACACCTCCGTGGGGTGGAGACATAGTGTAGTTTAGTTGGGAGAGATCGGGAAAGCGGGAAGGCTAAAGATGCCGAAAGATGCCGAAAGATGCCGAAAGATGCCGAAAGGATACGACAGCGGAGGCCAGAGGGTTGTAGGGGTGTCAAAAGAGGAATCAAAAAGATAAAATACATATATTTCCGATCAGGAAACCCCGGCGATGAGTGGACGGGAATTTTACAGAGAACCGACGATGTATTTATATGAACGTCCTCGAACTAAAACGGAGGTGAAAAATTTGGCCCGATTGGGAAGTCCAGATTAGGACATGATGGCTCGGGGCGGGGCGGAACGGAGCGGAACGGCGAGGAACGGGGCGGAATTGGGCCGAGACGCGGGTGGATCTGGGAGGCGTAGGGTGCGGAAGAATGTGGGGACGGGTTGTAGAACCGCTGGTGGACCCGATAGACGGGTGGAGTTGGCAGAGAGCGGTGGGACGGCAGACGGAGCGGAGTGGAAGAGGAGGAGACCTGAGGTTGTGTGCGAGTGGAGATTTGAAGGTCTGGGCGTTCACAGAAGGGACGAGAAAGACAGATTTGGTTAAAACCAAGGCCAATTTGCTGGTACTTATGGTCTTGGCTGCTTAAATTGCGTCAGAAAGGCGTGGAATCGCTAACATATTCCCGGAATTTCCCGGAATTGCCTTGGTTTTCTCGTCCTTTTTGCCAGTGGATGTTCACAGTGTATTTCGCACCCCTTGATCTGCTGCGCCACAGTGTATGCCGAAAGCGGTAGTTGGGTATAAGCGCCACAGTTAGGCAACTGCACGTGAGGTTGAGTGATGAAACTCTATTTTGTAAACCCAAATTTTTGATTACGTATTTGATATTGTATTTACAAATTAGTTATTACGTCATCTAATATTAAAAATCTGGCCTGACTGTCCCATCACCCGTCTCGCGTTTGGCACCCGTCGGAGGCCTCCACACGAACCACGATTCTGCTCCCTTCGGAACTTCGGAACGTCGGAACGTCGGAATCCTCGGCTTTTCCGTTCCGTCCGTTCCGTCCGTTCCGTCCGTTCCGTCCGCTCCATCCACTCCGTTCCGCTTAAACCCACGGCCTTCGCTTGCTCCGCCTTCTGTACCACCTACAATGTTCCGGCCCCGCTTACAGCCGATAAACGCCAAATTATGCCGAACCGGCATTGAACTGCGCGCGTCTCAGCACGCTGTAGAAGAACTTATCCGAGATCACGACGGCAACGCGTCTGCCGAGCGCAGCCCGCTTGCGCCACTGTCGGCATGTTTTTGTGGTAATAACAATTCCGATTCCGAACTTCCCGAACCGGCTTTTTTCATCTCATTTGAGTCCATACTGTTTGCCGAGAGATTTGCCGAATCCGGGCCCGAAACTATCAGCCCGCCAGTAACCCCGCAGTCTTCTAGTGCGGGGAAAGCGGAGATTGTAGTCACGTTTGCATACTGCCGCAAATCGAAGTATCCATCCCGAACTCCGACTCCGCATCCGCCTTATAATAATACAATCCCGGAATCAGCGCATTTGCGTCCAAAAACTGTTTGTGTATCTTTGCCGCTTCCGGAAGGCGGAGCGGAAACTCCGGAAGAGCTGGTGGCTTTGCTGCTGCGCCGTAGTTACGCTGCTGCGCCACCAGCTCGGAAATTACTCGTTTTAGTAAACCCACACGGTGGTAAATTCGCCGCAACTAAAATCTTTCATAGTAAATGTCTACCTCTATTAGAAGCCGCCCGCTGTTCCGTAACAATCCAACTGACTCAGTACTACCGCCATGCCTATGATTTTGCCCGAGATCCCGGGAATGATTTACTCCAATATGATATGATTCTTTGTGTTTCCGGCGACGGGATTCCGCATGAAGTTATCAACGGAGTTGGGCAGCGGGCCGATGCAGCGGAGATTTTTGCCCGCGTGACTTTCGGCCAGTTGCCTGGGGGATCAGGGAATGCTATGTCAGTTTCGTGTAATCATACTAGTAATCCTTCTGTAGCTGTAATATCTGTATTAAAAGGTGTGGCTCGGCCTGTAGATTTGATGGCGATTCGGCAAGGCAGTGGCGCAGCAGAGACGTTGAGTTTGTCATTTCTGTCTCAGTCTTACGGGATGGTGGCTGATGCTGAAGTTTCTACTGATGCCTGGCGGTTTTTAGGGTCTAAAAGGTTTGAATTGGGTGTTTTGCTCAGAGTTTTAGGGCATGCTAAGTATCCTTGCCGGATATGGGTTAAATATGTGGCGCAGGGGAAGCGCGGGGCGCTGGAGATGTTTGAGGATAGTGCTGCGCGGAGAGGGGAGATTGAAGCTGAAAATGGCGTAGTAGATAGTAAAATAGGTGATTCAGCCACAATTTCAGCCACAGCTTCAGCCACAGTTTCCAATTCCGTTTCCGCTTCTCCGTTTGCGTCACATGTGGCGTCACTGCTCCGATTCCCGTCGTTAGACAGCCCTGTGCCGTCAGACTGGACGGAAGTAGATCGGAGTGTAGCGGAATCTGCTGGACTTGTATACGTAGGGAAAATGCCGTGGATAGCGGGCGATGCGATGTTTTTCCCGCTGGCACTGCCGGATGACGGGACTATGGATTTTGTGGCGATTTCAACGGAAACTCCGATCCACAAAGTGTTAGCTATGTTCGGCAAAGTAGAAAACGGGAAACATTTGTCTATGCCGGAGATTGAGTACTCAAAGATAGCCGGATTGCGGTTAGAGCCGCTGGCTGATCGGCAGTTTTTGTCTGTGGACGGAGAATTGTTTCCGAAGGGGCCTTTCCAGGTAGAAGTGTTGCCGAAGTTTTGTCGGCTGGTTATGCGGGAAGGGCAGTATACGGATGTGGGGTATACCGGGAGAGGTAAATGAGGGGTAAGAGGGGATAGAGGGGTAGGAGGGGATAGAGGGGTAATTGGAGTGGAAATAGGGAAAAGGGGTTTGTTTTGATGGAGGAATGGAGCCGCTAATTGGCTGCTAATTGGCTGTAGTACCTCAGTCTACCCGTCTCTACCTCTCTATCCTTTCTATATATTCCTATAGTATATCAATTTATTATACCGCTATCCTTTTCTCCTTTTTCAGCGTTCTATGACTTCTTAGTACCTTCTTATTTTCTTGTTTCTCTGTCTCTGACGAGCCAAAAATCTCCCAGGGGTTTTTAATTGATTAAAAGGGCAATCAGGGGTACATTTAGGCTGAGCTGAAGGTGTCAGAAAATAGAATAGGATAAGAGGAGATGATATGAGATGAGATGAGAAGCAGGGATGGCCAGTTGATGGTTATAATAGTATTACAACTGGCGGAGGGTTTTATTGTGTTTTATCTAAAAGTGTTTTATTTCCTGTAAATTCACTACTGGAGAGTGACAGGATGGGATCAGAGCAGGGAAGAGTGAAAATTGAGCTATTAGTAAAATAGAAAAGGAGGAGGTTTTATCATTAATTGCATTTATTCGTCTATATACTTCTTCGGAACCCTTTGTAGAGTGTACGGCTATCTCATACGTTGTATTACGTATCGATTGCTTGTGAAAACAGCAAAAAAAGAAACAAGAACACCAATATTCCAGAATACTAGTGGTATTTGTGAGAATATATGAAGAATTGAAAAGCTGCTGGGGTTATTTGCCGAGTTGTTCGGCGTTCTTCGGATGTTCCGTCGGAGCGGGAGAGATATGTGACGAGATGAGACCCGATGTTAGGGAATGAGACTCAATGTTCTGCGATGAGATCGGTGTAATTCTTTGGTAAACCTTTGTTCGATTAACAGCTAAAGAACTTATATAACAGTTGTTCAAGTAGAGATCTATTTTAACTAAAATATAGTCCTTCTGGAAGGAATATAATCCGAATATCGAACATGAACTACAGAGATCTGGTGGACCAGCCAAAGAGAATTTTTCATTTACCCCTCATGGGACACTCTTAATATGCAATTCGGCCTTAACTGAACGATAAGGTGGAGAAATTCAAAGGGAGACACCAAGCTAGGAAGCTTGGATCTGATAAGAAAGCGAAAGATATCACGAACAGGGGGGAAAAAAAGATATACTATCATTTAGAACAATATATTGATATTACATGAGATAAATCCAGAGGTCTGACAGAGATTTTATGGCGCAAAGGACACTGCAAATCTGAAGCTTTCCTTTTTCCAGAGGTAAGGGGAGAATCTGAGAAAATATCCTGAATTTGTAGGAGGGTCTGGAAACTTGTCGATTTGAATGGAATCAAACGGACGTTCAAGGGCGGACTTCAGCGGGTTTAACATCGAATATCGAGAGATGAAGTTCGAAATAATATATAATTATAAAAATACTCATTAAATTTGGTCAACTGAAGCCAGGAGCGGGGCCAATAGGATTGCTGAATATTATAACTTGACGAGAATTCCGAAAAACTCAAATGCAATTTTGACATGAAAGGAGTGATAGAATTGCAATGAGCCGACGGTATGGGAAAGAGAGTATTGAAAAGATTGTAAAGAGCGTAAAAAAATTATATTTGCGATAATATTGAGGGAGTTATGACGGTTTTAAATTTCCAGACCCTCCAGAGTTTTCAAGTCGCCATTTCCAGACCCTTTTCAGACCTCAACCTGGGGTTTTAAAGTTAAGCTTTTATGCACAATTATGCACAAAGAAGTTTATATAAACCTCGCATTACATTGCATACGCATGTGCATGCAGTATGCATGCATTTGCATATGTCCGGTAACAAATTGTCAATTAGCTCGTGCTACAAAATAGTAACCAGCATAAAAGCAATACTCAAATGTAGCAGAAAGCAGGGGCTATATTTTGATTTACAGATCATTTGTAGAGCATCACTGCGCATCGAGCAAAATAGCAAAATATGTTATGCACAATTATGCCGGACAAAAATAACGCATGCAAATGCATGCACAAATCTGCAAATGATTCCGTTTATAGCCCCACAAAATCCTAAAACGGTCAAGATTTTCGCTAAACTTTTAAGATTAGACACATGTACAAACTCTATTAGTACCAGACCCTCTTAATTTTTCACGTTTTTCACCGTTTTAACACCTTCGCTAAGAGTCGTTTTTCCTATTCATGAGAGAACGAAAGCTATCCAAAATGTTGAAAGGCGATTTATATGCAATTCTGACCGTCATAATACAAAGGAGCAGATCATACCGATGAAAAAGCAATGCGTTGCCGAAATATTTCAATTTGAACTTTAATTTGGCGACCTTCTGAGTCGAATAATTGAACATTTTTCGTCAGAATTTTTGACATTTTTTTCGAATGTCATAAAATTACTCTTAGGAAGCCAAATCATCAATATTTGAGATTCTCTATCAATTCCAGTATCAGTTTCGCCTCAATTCGATCATTTTCACCCTATTTCCTCCCATTTTATCTACCAAATGGCCCATACAATTAGTAGGTGGCCATCCCTTGAGCAGGGATTTCCCCATCATAATTCCTCCAAACTCCACCAAAACCATTAAAATTCAAGCCAGACGTCACACAGGAGCTTCTCTAACTTCAGTAACTCCATAGTTTCCCTTGATCTCGGGCCGTTCGTTCACGCCGAAAAGAACGCGTTGATCCGCCCGGGCCGATAAGCTGACACATTACGTCTCATCTTGCTTAATTGAGGATTACATAATCATATATAGTCTTATCGGATTTTGCGAGGGTGAATGAACAAAGGTAACGAATTTCGGCCTTAAGATTGATTATATGTTGAAAAAGTGCTGAAAGCGGGTAATCTGGATATTTAATTTTGCTTTATTGCAAGTTTCTTGTGGTTCAGACGTAAATTGCGACAGAGGCAGGCACGGGAAGAGCCAGAAACATAGCCGGACAGCTTCAGACAGCCATACAGAACTCTACCTACAACTGCTCAATCCACTTCCACATACAACAGCCAATCACCACTCTATAGCTTCTTAGATGCTTATTATAAATATTTCAAGCCTGCCATCGAGCCTTATCGCCTTCCAATCCGCCGCTTCGCAGCCAAAAATGCCCTCACGGCTTTCTTCTTATCAGCGGCGTCCCGGACAGAGATGCCTGTCCGAAATATCCAACCCCTTACAGTTATCTACTAGCCTGTGCACCCCGCAATCACTGTAAATGTCAGATGAATAAAACACAGTTAAATCACAAGTATTGGACATTGATATTCTACACCTTTATACCAAATCTACCACCCATTTCTCACTCAAACACACTGCCCTCTCTTCTTATCTCCCCACATGTCCGAAACCAAAGCCATATCGCATCTCCCCCCACATGTCCAGTGATGAGATGAGACGCCATGTGAGGTGAGATGAGGTTTCGGAACGCTTGGAGTGCATTGAACTCTCGCTATCATGGTTTTTTCGATTAGTATATACCATTTAATTATAATGATCTGGAATATCTATTACTATAATTATTATTATCATACTTCTCCCATTAATCTGTCAAGCAATTGCATTCAATGAGATTGGATCTCTAGTACTGTGATGAGACGTAATGTAGTGTGGGATAATACGATGAGATGCGATCTGATGAAAAACGCGGAATATCGGGTATTTCGGAGCTCTTCGGAAGGCTGATGATAGCCGAAAGTAGTTTAAATTACTCTTTTTATTACCTAAAAGGCGGTAAATAAGCAGGTGATTGTGTGGGGTTCTCGATGGGTGGATAAGCAGAAGCTGAGGCCCAGAATTGAGGAGAATTAGAAGAAATGGGTGATTTACTAAGTGCGAAACTTGTAAGATTTATATAGAGAGAAATACAGAAATACCAGGGAGATATCAGAGTAGACTTTTACTTGAGATCTTTCAGGATATGAAAGGATTGAGCTGAGCTGAGTTGATCTGAACTCTTATTCTCTTATCCTTTTATCCTTCTATCCTCTTATCCGTCTATCCTCTTATCCTTCTATCCCATAGTACTCTATAGTATTCTCTTACAATACATTATCCCCTTATTGTTACTTCTCTCTTCCTATAGTATCCTCTTACCTATATTATTCTTACTTTCTTACCTTCCAACTTTCCTACTTTCCTACTTTCCTACTCTTATTCTCTTATCCTTTTACTATCTATTTATATACAAACCTCCTATTTATCTTCTTCCTACTTCTTCCTACTTCTTCCTACTTCTCTATCTTCTCCTTATACAAGATTCTCATCTGGATCGTCGTCTTCTACTTCCTCCATCACAGGACTTCGGAACCTCCGAAGCGGCGTCCCGTCTTCCGAAGTATTCACTTTCAAATTCTCTTTACTATCTTCATTTTCTTCCTCATTCCCATCTCCGAAGTTTGGCTTTTTCCCGCTTTTCTCCTGTTGAACTTCGCTAATTACAATCTTCCGTTTCGGCTTTTCCGGTTCCGATGTCACTTTCGGCACATATATTTCTAGTAATCCGTCCACATATTTCGCCTTCATAGCGTCATCGTCAATTCTCGGAAGCACTGGGAACCGCACAGATCTTTCAAATTTACCGAGCCGATGTTCCTGGATAACTGGCGGAGAATCTGCGCCTCCTTCGGCTAGAATGAAAGGTCTCGGCTCCACAGAACCAGAAATTACTAATTCGTTACTTACAGGGTGGAAATCCAACTCAAAAGCCGATGCCGAAGCTCCCGGAACGGAAGCCCGAATTACATAAGCTTTTTCTAAATCATAAACGTCTAATGGTGGTGCAAAAGCGGAACTACTAGATGTCGGAGACGATACTTGGATCCGAGAAATCGGAGACGGGCCATTTGAGCCATTTGAGCCACTCGGCCCGTTCGGCCCGCTTCTCATACTAGCATTTGAGCTTTTCTTACCGAAAGACGGGCGGGAACTTCGGCTAGACGTCCGTTTCCGGGTTTGTGGTTTGCCCGAACTTGTTGGGGACGTCGGTTCCGGTGCCGGCGTCTTTTCCGTTTCCGATTCCGGCTCTTCTACAGTTGGTGCCGCTTTTGTACCACTTACTATAGCATCTAATAAATCAGATAACGATTTATACGGTACACTCGACGGCGGCTCTTCCGAGCTGTCCTGTGGGCTGCTGGTTGTATCCACAGATGAGTTTTTGCGGCTCGGAACATCCGGAATAACGCCGTAGCGTCTTCCGATAGCTTCCATAAGTCTTCTACGGGCTTCTTCGTTTAAATGATCGTCGATATCCATTCCAGAGCCGATTTCCTGGGCTGAGCTGTGCGGAATACCGGAGAATCCGTCGTATGGCTGTTCGGTAGTTTCCGATTCGGCGTTTTCGGCGTTTCCCGCGTTTTCGGCATTTTCTTCTCCGAGTTCAGTTTGTGGTTCTTCCGCTTCTTCTTCTTCTTCGTCTTCGTATTCCGGTTGTCCGGCAAATTGGAATCCAAACGGGTAACCACGAGTTTGTGGATTAAATCCTCCGCCAAACATCGCATTTAAAACGTCTTCCGCTCCAACAAATGGCTGACGAGCCGTTTGTGGCGCGGGACGGCGCGGATAACCTCGGGACGGACCTCCCCGGCCACGGAACGGCTCAGAGGGGTAACTGTCCGGAGCAAAGTATGCGTAAGGTGGCACAGAAGACCGCTGAGGCCGAGGAGGTCGCATAAACCGCCGAGGAGGTGGCGGAGGCGGGCCGGGGGCATACTGATAGTAGAAAGGTCCTCCAGTTGGGGCTGCAGGGGTATGTCCGTCACCTGCAGCAGCCAGTGAGTCCAGAATGTCCTGCAGGTTATTGCCTGTGAAGTAGTATGTCATATTGTCTTGATTGTCTTGATTGTCTTGATTCTGCTGTTCGGAGTTAGCAGAGTATGAAAAATAGTGATAAGACAGGTATGACCTGTACAAAGGTGATAATATCGGGATGTTTTGCTGAATTTTCGATACTGTGAGATCGCAGCTTTATATAATTGTGGTCAACGGTATTGGGATTGTTGGTGGGGGATTTAAAAAAGCGGGATTTGAGCGGAATTAAGCGATAATTGAGCGGGAATGACGGAGTTATATAAGTAAGCGATGTAATTGTGGCGCGCGGTTATCGGTTTGTACGTGATGATGAGATGTGTCCGGTTTGTCACGGTAGAACGTCAGAATCTGGGGTGGACAATTAGGAAGACAAGGAGTGGGACAAACAGGACAGGTCGGACAAAGATAGGACAAGAGTGTTCAATGAGATAAAGTGTGACAAATGTAGGACAATCGTAGGACAAATGTAGGACATACGACTGGTAGGTCAGACAAGAGATGGGATGTGATAGGAATACGTAGGGAATAGGTAGGCGAAGCGGGAGATGAAAAAGAGTGCGAAAAAAAGCATTTTAAAGTATTTCCAAGCCTGTAAATCCTTCTAAACAGTATAAACAACTACTATCACACTATAGTATACTAATACCATTCTGACTAACTTGTACTATTCATATTCTCTCCTAATTGTCCCCACCCTGACATACGACATCCCCCCCTGTGACATTCACACACTCTCTGTCCGATACTCATGACAATCCAGGACAAAATGACGCCTATTAATCTCAAAAGTTCTCGAAATCCCCAGAAATTTCTACCGGACACTTCAATTAACTCTTTATCAGACCCCAGATACCGGACACCCCACCTATCTTCTCCGTAATCCCACATCTCGCGAACCACCCCTGCCCGCTATCTTCTCCGATTTCCGTCAAAAAGCTGATATTCAAAAATCACTTTATATGAAAACTCGGCATATTTGATATTTGTGTTTCCCGTTTTTATCCGAAAATACCGAATTTCGGAACTTTTTAAACACCACAAACGGATTATTCCGAGTTATTTTCATTGCTATTTTCATTGCTTTCCATAATGTTTTCCCGTTTATTCTCTAATATCTCTAGAAAGCAGCTTGAAGTAGGAAAAGTAAGTAAAATTTGATTTATATTGAGGTATTTGGAGGTTTGAAGAGGAATTTTGGGGAATTTGGAGAATTTCGGAAGTTTTATGAGTGCTGCGCCACAGTTGAGCCACAGTTGAGCCACAGCTGAGCCGCTTTTAAATCACAATATGTCAACTTTAGGCTCATTTACGCCACAATATGCCGAATATGCCGAATTTAAGCGATAATAATCAGCGAAAAGCCACAATAAGCCACAGTTACGCCACAATAAGCCACAGTTACGCCACAGTTAATCCAACTTTCGGCACATTTCAGCCACAATATGCCGAATTTATGCCACTCTGCGCCACACTGCGCCACAGTAATGCTACAATAATCCTCTTTTACGCCACAGTTACGCCACAGTTACGCCCAGTTACGCCACACTACGCCACACTACGCCACAGTTACACCACAATCAATCCTACTGCGCCACCTTTTATCCCCTCCTTCCCCTCCTTACCCCTCCTTACCCCTCCTTCCCTTCCTTCCCCTCCTTCCCTTACTAACCCCGCAGTTTGCTTTCTACCTCATCACCCCAATCGCCACAATGTTCTACGTCGGCATCGACACGGATAAAAAATTCAACGTGGAGGGGTTCTGGCCCGATCCGGCAACTCTCAATCAAATCCCGAAAGAGAAACATTTAATTCAGGCCGAATTGGCCCGCATGCGGGCCGAGCGGATTGCCCGACGGGAGCGGCTGGAAAAGCGGGCCGCCGAGCTCGGGTTGAAGTTGGATGAAGAAGAGGAGGAAAGTGGGGAAAGTGGGGAAAGTGGGGAAAGTGGGGGAAATGTGGCTGAAAGTGGGGGAAATGTGGCTTAGAGGAGGAAATGTGGCTGAAAGTGGGGGAAATGTGGCTTAGAGGAGGAAATTGTGGCTGAAATGGAGGAAATGTGGCTTAGAGGAGGAAATTGTGGCTGAAAGTGGAGAAAATGTGGCTGAAAATGGAGAAAATGTGGCTGAAAATGGAAATTATATGGAAACATTTGTGGCTTAGAGGGCTGAAAGGGCTGAAAGAGGAAGGAGAAAGAAATTGTGGCTGAAAGAGGAGGAAAATGTGGAAAATGTGGAAAATGTGTGGCTGAATGTGGCGTAGAGTGGCTAAATTTGGTTGGATGCGGAAAATATGTGGCTGAATGTGGCTGAATGTGGCTGAAAGTGCTCGAAATGTGGCTTAAAATGGACCAAAATTGGCCAAATTGGGCCAAAAAGCGGCACAGAGATGGCAGAGCCGAAATTTTCTCCTCAGTGAGGCTTGAAAAGGAAATTTGAGTCTTTGTGGTGCCGAAAATGCCGAAAATGCAAAGAAATAACGGAAAAAATGACGGATGTGCCGAAATAATAGCGGAAAAAATAACGTAAATGTGGCGTAAAACGGCGTATCGGAAGTATCGGAATTAATAAATACGTAAAATCGACGGAATTTCAACGGGCATTTCGGAACTTTACGGAGAATTTCGGAGTACGAAACCGCTTTTTCCGACATCTTCCGAGGTGTTTAAATTACCCGAATTGTTAATTTGGGGAAATTTTCTCATTTATTTTGGTATTTTTTTAGTATATTTGAGGTTTTCTTTTATTTTAGCGGTTTAAATTGTTTGTATTTCTTCCGCTTCTTTCCCGTTTGTGTTTATTTGTTATTTCCGATCTTCCGTTTCTGCTTTGCCACTTCCGCTTCCGTTTCCGCTTCCGTTTCCGCTCCCGGTTCCGCTTTTCCGTTCGTCGTTTCCTACAGATTTCTCTTCCTTTCTTCATAAACATTATATGTACATAACCCTATATACAGGTACTTTTTTTCTGGTAGATAAATATTGTTATGGTTTTTGTATTTCCTGTAGTGAGATGGAATGCCGAGATTTTGTAGCTCAAAGCCGAGAAAACGGAGTATTTGAGTGGCTGAGTGGCTGAATTGTGGCTGAATTGTGGCTGAACAGCTGAGTGGCTGAATTCCATTTTCCTTCACCCACAGTAAGCCACAGTTAGCCAGTTTTTAGCCGAGAATTCAAATTTCCATTCTTAGACATCTCAGCCACAGTCAGCCACAGTCAGCCACAGCCACATTAGCTGGAGATACTTAATTAGGACATAAATCAATAAACTTCCAAAGCTGAGCCTCAAAATTTCCGCCCTGATAAGAGAATTTAAAGTCCCGGATGCTCGTAAAAGGAAATTCGGCTTCCAAAACAGGAAAAAGGGGTGTAGGAAAGAATTTCCGCGTTCTTCCGCGTTGTTCCGCCAACAGAATACGCAATATCATTCGGCTGCGCCACAGGAATCTCCTAACTTGGACTTCCGGCAAGTCAGAATAGGAAAACGGGAGGCGCTAATAAATCAATCAGCTGAGCCACCAGATGAGCCACAATTTGCGCCGCCGCCCGCGCCACCTGCGCCACCTGCGCCACCAGCCTTTCCTCATTCCTTTCCTCCCTTTCCGAGCCGCCGTAGAACCCCCGCCAACTCCTGCGCCGCCCCCGCAGACAACAGCCCGCGCATTCCGCTTTCGTCAGCCCCATACGCCGCCACAACGCGCGCCACACTTTCCGCAAGCGGCAACTGCGCCTCATTCACCTCAGTTACCCCGCCTACCCCGCCTACCCCACTCACTCCGCCTTCCGAGTCTTTCCGTCCTTCACTGCTGGCTGCCCCGCCATTTCCCCCGCCATTTCCTCCGCTCTGCGCCACCGGCCCGCCCGTTCCGTCCTCAGCCTCAGCCTCAGCCTCAGCCTCAGCCTCCTCCTTCCGAAAACATCCCGGCTCGTACTCGTCCACTACACAGGCATCAATGAGCTCTTCCGTAGTGATATAAAACTTCGTTTTCTGCTCCATCGGCACTATCAACAGCTGGTTGGCGTCGTAAAGCTCCAATTCCGGATACAAACCGCAGTTCCGCCAGAACGGATGGGCCGCCACGTCGTCCAGCAGCTGCTGAAGCCGCTGGTCTGCCGGGAGGTTTGCCGGGAAGTTTGCCGAGAGCTGAGCCACATTACTTGGGGGATTAGCGGACTGCGCCACTGGGAGTCGTACGCCACCGGGTAAAACTCCGGAGTATTTCCAGCACTGTAGGATCCGTTCTCGGGATACTTCGGCCCATGCCGAGCTGAGCCACTGCAACGCTTGGCCGAAATTCACGTCCATAGCGGCCTGGACTGCGGCGGCCCGAGTTTTCGGTATTTTCGGTATTTTCGGTATTTTCGGCATTTCTGGTGGTTTCGGAGTTGCCGAGGAACCCCCGTTTCTGTGGTCGTTTCTACCGATCCCGATTTCGGCGGAAGTTTGCGCCACAGAATTCCAATTTGTACCCGTTCCCGTTTGAACCCCAATATTCCGAGTCTCGGAACTCCACAAACTTGAATCCCGAGATTCAGTGTTTTGTGGTGTATAACTTTGTACCCTATTTGTACTTTCTAACCTCCGATCCGCTCCGATCGCCTCTGGAAATGCCGAATTCGAACTTCCCGCTATAAAACTCCGATCCGGCGTATTCCGATTCTTCCCGAAAGTCTGAGATTCAGCCTCAAAAGCCTCAATTCCGAATCTCCGACCGCCCCCGTTCTTCCCCGCCTCACTCCACTTCGCTGCCGTTTCCGTTTCCGCTTCCGCTTCCGTTTCCACTGCCACTTCCGCTGCCGCCTCCGCCTCGGCTTCCGCCTCGGCCTGAGCCACCCGAGCCCGCACCCACTCCCCCTGCTTAATCCTATACAGAATCTTCACCTCATCACCAATCCCCCAATCAAACGGCAGAAACGTACCCATAGCAGATACAAATACCAATTCGATACTCCGCAATTGCACATTCACTACTCTGTGCGACGCAGAATCGTCCAACAGCAAAGCCACCCGCCGATCTCCGAGCCGAGCATCCATCGCCAACAACCAGTCATGCAGCATAGCCGTCGTGACCCAAACGCGGCGATTTGCTCGGTATTCCACTCCGTGGGCCGCCAACAGCTTCTCCCGTACACTGCGACCCCCACGGAAGAAACAGCGCATATTCCGGTACGGCCCGACAACCAGCGGGGCGCATTTCTCCGTCCCGTCGCCGTTGACAGCCAAAACCGCCGCCAGCATCGGCGGACGGCCCGATAAATGCCGAGCCGCGTCGTGAGCTTCTAAAGGCAGAGAATACAACAGATAGGTATCGTCCAGAGTGAAGATATCTTTAGCAGAGTAGCGGGAAAGGTGTTTCCGCAGAGCTTCTCGTTCGTTTATACCCCATATTTTCGCTGGTTTCCGTAGTTGGGTTTCCAAACGACGGAGATTCAGGTTATTACGGGCTAGAAATTTATAACACCAGCGCGGGCCGAAGCGGGGGCCGTTTTCCGTTTCCTCGGGCTTGCGGTGTTTCAATTCCGGGGGCAAAAGATTCCAAATTAGTGCAGCAGTGCCACTTATTAGTGGCGCAGTCACGGGGATATCGTTCCATACCGCTTGAGCAATCCATTCAAGTAATGTGGCGTACAGTGTGGCGTCTTTGCTTCGGCGTTTCCGTTTATGGGTCAATTCATGCCGTCGGGAGGCTATTATAGCTTGTTTATTCTTCAGAATACGCGATATTGTTGTCTGAGAAGGCGGAGGAATGTTATAGCGGATTGCAATCTCTGTGGCAATGTCGGCTTGAGTCAGTTTTTTGTCTGATTCAGCCAAAAGACAGGTTTGGATTTTCTGTTCGATTGTGAGGCCCATAGGGATGAGAAGATAGGAAGGAATTAAGGGAAAGAAGTGGGAAATGAGATGTTGAATGAGAGGATAGAAGAAAAATGGGAGGATAGAAGAGAGAAATGTAGGAAAACTCGGGGAATTTGTATGGGAAATGTGAAAACTCGAGGAATTTGTATGGGAAACTGTGTATAAAATACGCAAAAAGGTGATTTATACAAGAAATACTGAGGAATTCTGAAAGAAAAAAGGCACCTAATTTGCCAGAAAGAACGGGAAACAGGAAAACCTAAGACTTTGTAATAGAATAGCGGATATTACGAAAGATGAAAGCACAGCAGAGTAGCAAAATAGTAGAGAATATTAGAGGATAGAGGATATTAGAGGATATTAGAGGATATTAGAGGATATTAGAGGATATTAGAGGATATTAGAGGATATTAGAGGATATTAGAAAATACCCAGAATATACAGAGTACCCAGAACACACAAGATAACCCAAAATAACCCACTTAATACCCAAATACTCTGAAAACCCACTTAATACAATGCTGGTTCAAAGAACAATTCAGCAAGGATAAAATAGAGTATCGGGAAACTAACAAAAAGCAAATCCAAACCCCAATACCTTTATAAGCAGAAAATTCAACTAAACTCAACTAAAATCAACTACAATCAACTACAATCACTATTCTACCAATTAATTCTCCCTCAAATCTGAAGAAACCCTGAATTCCCTTGTATCCCACCTCTCAGGATCAGCAAAACCAATACAGAAAACCGATTAAACGTGATTTCCTCGGGGAATTCTGCTTATAGAACCATATATATCAATCCCAGATCCTCAAAACCCGGAATTTCAACCGTAATAGTTGACTTAGAGTACTGAAATATCAAATTAATGATAAATTTCACTCAATTCTCGCACTTCCACCCTTGAAATTCCACTCTAAAAGCCACCAGCTGGTTTCCAGGCGTCTCCAGTAAATTCCGCCTGCTGTTTTCGTCTCCAGAGAGTTCCTTGGCTGGCCTCAATCGGCTTGAAATCCGCTTTATATGCCTTTCCTTCCAGATCAGAATCAATTCTTATCAGTTCCGAATAAGTTAGCAGAACTCTTCAATTCGGCAGTCTTGCAGATGCTTAACCACAGCACAAAGCACAGCAAACGTCGGTAGAATAACTAGGATCCCGTTTCGGCTTAGTTAAACCCACAGAAATCCCGAAATATCTCGGCTTTTCCCGTTCATTTTCCCCGCCGAGCCGAAATTCATGTTGAAATTGTCCCATCTTAGGGGGTCTCTTGGGTCTCCTCAATGAATCGTGGTTTCCCTTTTAAACGCATAATGGATTTTCCAGCATTTTACCAGAATATGCGTTTAAAAAACCTGCCTTTTATTTAAGCTGGGGGGCATGCGAGATGAGACGCGAAGTCCCGAGAATGATTCTCGGGAGTTCCTTCGGGCGGAAAACGTTCCGCAATTGAAGCCACAATTACAGTAAATCTCGGCTAAAGTATTCAGTATTAATCATACACTCCTTCCTATTCCTCCTGGCCGCATCTCTGCATTCTAGGCCCTCGTTTTACTACTCATTGAATGAAGTTATATACACTGAGAGTAGGAAGAGACTGTCCCGTCCCGTTTGCCGATCGGCCGGCAGCGGGTTGAAACACATTCAGATGGCTAGAAAGTATCCTTAGTATCAACACGTCAGTTTTTCAAACTACCCGCTTTTCATATTTTCGCTTACATCCCGAAATTTCGATCCTCCAGTAATTTTCTTGCTTCAAAATACATCTTCTCCGCTTTATACCCCATTTTTCTGTATCTTCTCCGTTTTACCCCCAAATTCTCCTACATCTTCTCCGATATATCTCCCGCCTCTCCCCCGAAACCGGAAATTATCCACTCCCATTTTTTATTTTCACCTGAAAATTTTCCTTCACCAGCTCGGCAAATCTCAGCCACAGTTCATCGGATATTCCGCTACAGCCACCAATCCGTCCCGCAGTCGGCCCGAAACTTCGGCAGGGAAACCCCTCTTTTTGTGCAAATTTCACCCCGTTTTACCCGATCCGCTCCCGATATCCACAGAAAGTCACATCACACTACATATTGTTCACTCCATATAAACTACGCGGAACATCCGAACTTCCGTTCCGATCCGCTTTCCCCGCTTTTCGGCTTTTCGGCTTCCGAGTATTCCGAGCCGAACCTTCTTTGTGGTCATTACTGGTTTTGTACAACCTTTCTTTTCCGCCCGCAAAAGCCGAAAGCCGATAATGGCTTTTTCCGCATCCGAGCATCGGCTTACAGTTAATCTAACTGCGGAATGAGGAAACCGAGATTACAAAGCTGCGCCACAAACGCCACAAACGCCACATTCCGATTCTCAGCCACTAAAATGTGGCTTTTTTCCCTATTTTGGATCCTTTCAGCCACAGCTCTACTCGCTTCCGCTTCCTCGGCTTCTCCGCCCGTCCCAGCACTTTTCCCGGCCCCGCAGGACTCCGAGTTTCTCCCGTTCCGCCATTTAGACGACTGGCGCCTCTCCGACGTGCTTTTAGTCGCCACAATCGACGGATCTCTCCATGGAATTCACAGACACAAAGGTACAATTCTGTGGTCGATTCTCGGCGATGAACCTTTAATCTCCGTATCTTCCGAACCACCCTCCTCCCCCTCCTCTTCCCCCGCCCCCACCTTCCCTAAATGGGCCGTAGACCCCGCAGAAGACGGATCTTTATACGTAATCTCCGAACCCCATTCCTGTCTCCAAAGACTTCCAGTCTCAATCCGAGACCTCGTAATCCAATCTCCGTTTGCCCTGGACGACCGCGTATTTACCGGGAGCAAATCCACCACTTTGTACTCTTTAAACATCCGAACTGGCCGAGTCCGTTCCGCTTTCGGCCCGGAATCCGCTGACACGTTTGCTAAACCCGGTGGCCCTGTATGCTATGAAAAGGGCGATCGGCAAACGTGTGAATTCGATGAATTAGATGAACATGATACTGTATATGTAGGCCGTACGACGCATCGGTTGAGTGTTTTCGGGCCGGGAGGCACGTGGCATGTGCGGCATTCTGTGTGGGGGGGGAATGGGGTGGATGGGGATTTGCAGGCGCAGCATTTGGGAGGGGATGGGATGTATGTGGGGGGGATGGGGGGAGGGGAGTTGGTAGCCACCGGAGGCGCAGCTGCAGGCGGAGCCGAAGGCAGTGGCGCAGCCAGCCGATTCTTTGGTGGCTCAGGTGGCTCAGCCTTGTCAGCCTCCTCTGGTGGCTCAGCTGCCTCCTCCTCTTCCTCCTCTTCAGCCCCATTTTCTGCTTACAACGGCTCACCAGTCATTTGGGTGGCGCAGCTGCCGTCCGTTGCCGTGTCGATTTTCGACGTTTTGTACGACGCAAAAGCCGTAGAAGACGGAGACGCGCTGTTTGCGCCACACATTCTTCTCCCGCATCCGCCGCTCCCACCACACATCACTGCCGACCCCGTGACGGGTTTGCCCCTCCGCGCAGCTGATTTGGCTGCCGAAGGTTACACGGCGCCTGTCGGAAGCGGAAGCAGAAGCGGAAGCGGAAGCGGAAGTGGCAACGGCACCACAGAAACAACTTCGGAAGTCTCTTGGGCCGTCCTGCCAGGCCTGCGGTACCCCTCATTAGTCCGAGCGGCTCCGCCGGCGCCGTGTTTGAGCCCTGGAGCGGGGAAATCGGCCCACGGCAGCCACAGCGGCAGCCACAGCGGCGATTTTGTCGCGGAGTTCACCGGAGTTCATCCGCTATGCGACGGGCCGATCGGCGGAACTCTTCCAGGCGTTCCAGGGGTTCCGGGCGTTCCAGGATTTGCCGGAGGTCCCGGAGTTCCCGGAGTTCCGGGAGTTCCGGCGGGATTCCCGCAGCTGCCCGGAGCGGCGGATGTGCCGGGGATCGGCGGGCGGGTGGCGTCGCGGAAGTGGCTGAACGCTTTGCCGTTCAAAGTGATTGAAAACGTTGTGTCGCTTTTGGTGGTTGCAGCGCTGCTGGCGGCGCTGTCGTGGCTGCGGGTGTTGCCTGGTCTGTCGGTGGCTAAGATGGTAGGATTTGGTGTAGGAGGCGTAGGAGGCGTAGGAGGCGTAGGAGGCGTAGGAGGCGTAGGAGGCGTAGGAGGCGTAGGAGGCGTAGGAGGCGTAGGAGGCGTAGGAGGCGCAGCCGAGGCTGATAGCCGAATAGGCGGAGACGGGAAGTTTAACGGGAAGGTTGATGGGTTACACAAATCTATTAATGGGGGTTTGAGTAAAAATGACGGAGTTTACAAACATAATGGGGGTTCAGAAGGTTACAAAAATGAATTTGTAACCGAGAATTCCGAGAATGTTGAGAATTCTGAGAATTTTGAGAATGCCGAAAAACACAAAATCAATCCCGAAATCTCTAATACCGCAAACACGGAACCCAACGCAAAATCAGTGAAATTTGCCGTCCCCGACGGGTCAGCTGACGCGAAATCGGAATCGAAACCGGAAACGCCGAAACGACGCAAACGCGGCTCGCGCGGAGGGAAGAAAAGCCGGCAGAAACGCCGCGAGGACGAAGAGGATAGCAGTAATAGCAATGAACGGGACGGCGAGGAAGAAGCGGAAAAGGAAACCGGGAAGGAACCCGGGAAGGAAACGGGAGAAGCGGAAGTTTCTGTTATGGGAACCGAACTTAACGGCACCACAGAATCATCATTAACCACAAAATCACTTAATTCCGCTCTCACTCCCGTCTCGGGTTCCACAAACTCGAATCCTCTTTCCTCGGTTCCTTCGGTTCCTTCAGTTAGTTCCGCTTCCACAAACTCCTCATCTTCCTCGGCAATACAACTCGATTCCCTCACTGTTCTACCAGAAATCATCGGCTACGGATCCCACGGAACCGTCGTATTCAAAGGCACTTTCGAATCCCGCTCAGTAGCAGTGAAAAGAATGCTCTTCGACTTCTATGAACTCGCATCTAAAGAAATCGAACTGCTACAGGAAAGCGACGACCATCCAAACGTAGTAAGATATTTCTGTTCCAAACATTCAGAAAAATTTCTATACATTGCTTTAGAACTGTGCATTGGATCTGTCGATGATTTAGTAGAGAAACCGGAGAAATTCACTCCGGAACTGCTTTCCGCTGATCCGAGGGACGGATTACGGCAAATAGCTGCCGGATTACATCATCTGCATGCTTTAAAAATTGTACACCGAGATTTAAAGCCACAAAATATACTTGTAGCCCCAGCTGGTCCGATTCCGAGATTAAAATCGGGTACTTGTGGGAACTCTGCTTCACCTTTGAGAATGCTTATATCGGATTTCGGGTTGTGCAAAAAGCTCGACGCGGATCAATCAAGCTTCCGAGCCACCACAGCTCACGCAGCAGGCACAGCAGGCTGGAGAGCTCCAGAATTACTCGTAGACGAGAAAGATTCTCGGCATAACACGGCTCCGACTTCGGAAAGCGGATTCACAGATTTAAGTGAACATTCAGGTAATTTCCCTACTAATACACTATCTCATAAAAGAGATAGAAGCGATGCTTCAGGTTCGGAATCTCTTTCGGAACCTCTAGTGTTTGATACCCTTTCTAGACGTAAACTTACCCGTGCTATAGATATTTTCTCGTTAGGATGCGTATACTATTATATCCTTTCCCGGGGGAAACATCCATTTGGTGATAGATACCTTAGAGAGGGGAATATCATTAAAGGAGAGTACACTTTAGACGGGTTGGATATATTAGGATGGGAGGCAACAGAAGCGAAAGATTTAGTAGCGAAAATGATTGCCCGGAATCCGAAACATCGGCCCGATACAGCGCAAGTGCTGCGCCACCCGTTTTTCTGGCCCGCGGCTAAGAAAATGGATTTCCTGCTTAAAGTATCTGACAGATTTGAAGTGGAACCCAGAGATCCGCCTTCAGAATTACTGCAGAAACTGGAAGCCAACGCCTCAGTCGTAGTATACGGGGATTGGTACAGCCGAGTGGACAGTCAGTTAGTGCAGAATCTCGGGAAGTACAGGAAATATCACGGAGATCGGGTGATGGATCTGCTGCGGGCATTAAGGAATAAGTATCATCATTTCAATGATCTTCCTAGTGCGTTACAGCAGATGATGTCGCCATTACCTGAGGGATACTATGAGTATTATGCAGCTCGGTTCCCTAATTTGTTGATGATGGTGTATTATGTTGTGAAGGAGAATTTGGCTGAGGAGCATACTTTCCAGCCATTTTTCAGGCATGAGTGAGATGGGTGTATAGCAATAGAGTGGTTTATATTGAGAGTTATTGTAGGGGGGTGGATTTTGGTGATTTTGGTGGGTTTATTTGAGAGTTATTGGTGGTATTGATGGATTTGGGGGTTGGAAGTTTATTGAGGTTTATTGATGGTTTTGAAAGTGTTCATTGGTGGATTTGATAGTTTTAAAGGTCTTTCTTGGTGGATTTGATAGTTTTAAAGGTCTTTCTTGATGGGTTTCAAGGATTTTTTCAAGAGTTGGGTGGTTATTTGGTGCAAATGGATGGGTTTGAGAGTTTCTCTTGAGATTTGATGGTGGTTTTGATGGTTTTATGGGGCCTATTGAGATTTATTGAGGTTTACTGAGGTTTATTGAGGTTGATGGAAGAACTGAGATCTATTGAGATTTATGGAGTTTTATTGAAGGTTTGAGAATTTTTATTGAATTGTATTGGTGGATTTGCAGGGGGGGTTTTGGATTTTATTGATTTTATTAATTTTATTAATTTTATTGATTTTATCAGATTGAATGATATTTATTGGTGAATTTGAAGGGTTTTACTGCGGGTTTTTAGCGTAAATTCACATTTATTGAAGTTTCTTGACATTTATTGGAATAATAAGTATAACTGCCATTTCAAGTATTCCAGGCTTCATCTGTTGTTTAATTTACATCTCTTTGGCCGGTATTTTCCCTCCATCTTTACTTCAGAATATCAAAGTATCGCAAGTTATTTCAAATTAGTTTTTCTTCTAAGCATAATCGGAGGATAGAGAATAGAGAATAGAGAATAGAGAATAGAGAATAGAGAATAGAGAATAGAGAATAGAGAATAGAGAATAGAGAATAAAGAATAAAGAATAAAGAATAAAGAATAAAGAATAAAGAATAAAGAATAAAGAATAAAGAATAAAGAATAAAGAATAAAGAATAAAGAATAAAGAATAAAGAATAAAGAATAAAGAA
>JAKTRH010000173.1:0-22458 GCA_030579575.1 Sporopachydermia lactativora
GCATTATGCGAGGACCTGCAAGAAGACTCCAGTTTTGGAAACGTGCGTCTCGTATGCATAACTACGTATATATTCCAACTTAATGCTTCGGTATAGATTTTTTGTCATATATGAGGTACTCATAAAGTTGATTCAAATTTGGATGTTCTCTGACTCCGTACACCAGCCAGTCCGTACACATCCCAAGAGACCCGAATCCATGAGTTACACTTGATGACTCAACAATTGCCGGAATGCTCGTTCCTTGGCTTAGAAACTCACAGATGTTGGTTATTTATAACTTGCTGGACGTCCTGTGGTGCAGAGACTTCCCCGAAATGCTGTATTGCGAGTTATAGTCTTGGTACGATTTGAGGTGCTGTACCTGATCAAATCTTTCGGATGAAACAGTCAGAGTTTCCTGACTGAATTTTCTGCACGTATCTGACCGAATAAAATAATAAACCGAAATGTGTTTCTGGTAATTTTGAGTGGTAGCTGGATGTGTTTTCCGCTCGTTACTCAGCAGAGAATATCTCTTTTTTCGCTGGATGTAGGATGAGTGGAGTTTAAAGTGAGACTCGCTTGTAAATAAAGTTACAGTTTAGATAGGGCAGCCTTCTGAATATGGCATGAAGGCTTGGACAAATATCAGAGCTTATTAGACTCTGGCTTGGAAACGGAACCCTAAGTTGGAGAAGGGGAAGAAATCACAACCCACTGAGATGCAATTTACTGATATTAATTCTGTGAACACCTTGTATTAAGCTTGGAACTAAGTAGTGCCTGAACCAAAGCAGCCTCCTAGAGAAATCCGAGTAAATATTAAGAAAATGCCGAACTTGATAAGATTTATGCGAGCCTGCATCTCGCGTGCGTGACAAATTAGAGTTGGATACCAACTCTAACTCCAATCATGCGCCGTATACTTTATGAAATAGGTCAAAATTAGGACACACATTCCTAAAATGGAATGATCAAACGCTTAAATGCGAGTATCGGCCGACTCGCCGACCGACAACGGAAGTCGGAAAGCACCCGAAATCACCCCGAAATCACCCCGGAATTCCGTTTGAGTCATAACAGAAGGAAAAATTGAAAAATTGGCTCAATTAGGCTTCGTTTCAGCGAATATTAGAAACCGAAAAGCGGAAAGACCGAATGATGACGACACGGAGAAGGCAGCAGGTGTTCCGAGGCCATATGTATGTGTGGGATACTATGATAGCGGAGACCATCGGCGGCTCCTCTGCTGGTGTCGGAGCAGATGAGCAATCCGAACTCAATGTTCAACCTGGCTTTGATGTTTGCAACGGAACCATGATGCTCCGATTGAACCGACTGCACACTACCGAACCAGATCGTAGTTGCAGTTTTCAGGAAGCCGCTGTGGGTATCGTTAATCGGCTCTAGTGAGGAAATTGAATTTCAGGCGCAATAATAAGAAACGTAAATCTGTTTTAGATATACGACTACGAGAGAAATCGTCGCTTCAAGAGTTTCTCGTATAGTTTTCACAGCTACGAAGAAGACTCGATGCACATTATAGATGACATAATCTGAAAAGGAACATAAAATCCAAACTATTTTCTGATGACATAATTACAATAACGGTAATTTCTATGTCGGGTCGGATAAGCCGATGAACAGCCGAACCGCACAACTCATATACAGCCTATATTCACCCGGAGAACCCGAGGAACTACTAAATACAAACCTTTGGACTCTACAAGCCAGGCCGAGCCTCACCAGCCCGTTTATGCACTTCTGATCCACCTATTCATCTGAAAACTAATCTCCTACAGCTTTGCACAGTCATTTATATCTTTTATATATCCCTACTTCTGATATCTGAGAGTACCAACAAACAGCAGTTCCCATCTGTCTACAAATATTCACTACTCAGCTCCTATATCCATCTCCATACGCTCCCTGTCCCTCGTTTCCGTTCATAGTTGAATTCTCGATTGCCTCTGCAGCAAATACACCTGTGACCCACAGAACACCAGGAAAACAGCATAAACTCCTGCTGATGTCCACACAGTTTTCGCCACTCTGTAGTGAGAAAGACAGCCGTTAGCTCTGATCTCTCGTGCTTTTGCTTAGTACTTCTAAATACACATATACTTACGCTTTCCCGTCTTCAGGATCGTTTATGCTGCCCATCATCGACTCTGCCCCTGTGTAGAAGAGATACCCAATAATCGTGAGAATCACCACTGCAAATACCGACAGGATTGTGCAGAACCACGCTTTACCAGCCTGTGGTTGAATGTACTGTTAGTATCAGATCCCATGATTAGGCCAGTAGAACCCCCCAAACTGCTGGAAACTGGCAGAAATCCATGGAAATTTTACTTACGGAAACAACAGCTTTCATTTCTATATATTATATATCCTGAGAATGTCCCGTGCAATAGCAATGACGATGCTTTGAATGATAGATTGATTGATTGCTATGTCTAGTAGATAGCAGCACTTGTTCTTCAGCAGAAGCAGAAATGACGGCTTTCCTTCACAATCTTCCGGCAAATCTGAAACTCCTGATCAATGGCTTCCTATATGTGATTCTGATAAGTCTGCTATGTTACTCTGGCGAGCCCAGAACGGTCTTTTCGGAACCCCTCGAATCTCTTTACTTGGTGCAGCCATTGCTGTTTAGATATTTCGAGAATTCGATATTGAGCTGGCGGGTTTACGATTACATAATCATTGAATAATGCATCATGTACATTCATGCACGCTCATGCAGGTATTGCAGGACGGGCAAACTCTATTCAGGGATATCTACAGTTTTTCATCACTAATTACAACAAAAAATTACATTATCTCGCTTCTATACTATCATAAAATACATTTCCATAGTTCCACATTACCCTGCCAGCCTCTAGGCTTCCGATGCGTCAGTTTCGGTCTCTATGGCAAGCCGTTTGGCCGCAGAGTATAGCTCCGGTTCGGCTTCCGGCTCGGCAGCCTTGCGTTTCCGTTCCTGGCGGCCCAATTTCCGTTTCCGCGCCTCTAAAAGATTCCATTTACTCCTCCAGTCGCCCAGAATATCGGAAATGAAATCCCCATACAGTTTCCACTCCGCTTCGTCCCGCTGAGTCTCTACTGACCCGGCCAGCTCCCATCCTCTTTCCAAGCTTTCCAATAGCACTTCCAGCGTATCCTTTTCCGGATACAATACTCGATTATCTCCGTATTTAAACCGCTGCGCCACAGGATTCCGAGCCGACGCCGCATCGGGTCCGTCGGTGGCTGAATTCATACCATATTTGAAACTGAAAGGACGGCACACACTCGGATCGGCTAGCAATTTACAGTGGTCCTGCCATGCATGATACCTGTCGGGCGAATAATGCAGCACCACGTTGAACTCATGCAGGCCTTGAGTCGTTTTAACCCGTTTCCGGGGCGGAGAACCTCGGGCCATCAGAGGCAGTTTTAGGTGGATTATGGAAAGTCCTGGAGTCTCCGGAGTTGTCGGAATGTGTTCTTATTTAGCCGTGGTAGTCGAAGAATGTAGCTGGGTGATTAGAAATCCCGTAAAAAGGTTCCGATAGCGGGACGTCGGAGCGGAAGAAAGCGGATGATGGAGGGAGAAAAAATGGAGATGTTAGGTTAGGATGATTACCGGATTGGGAAAAAGACGGGATGAGACGCAGTGTTAGGATGAGTGAAGCAGAGAAGGGGAGGTTTTGCAGTGGTTCGTCGGGTTCGTAGAAGAAAATAATAAGTGTTAGGAGCTATATTTGATGTAGTGGTTGACTGATTTTAGTAGGCGGATTGAAGAGGGACGGTTGGAGCGACAGTTGGAGCGACAGTTGGAGCGACAGTTGAAGAGACAGTGGAGCGCAGCACCAGTTTTCGAGGATTCCCACAGCAGGTAGCTTAGTTCACCATAAGAGAAGATTTGATTGGAGCAGAGCAGATTTTGGAGTAACTAAGGGAGAATTCAGGTATATTGATGACAGTATTTAGTTACAGAACAGCAGGTACCTGGCAAATGTAGGTAAGAATGACGACAAATCGTTAGTTGCCCAGGTTGCAACTAATGGATTACGTGATCATCTAATTGCGAGAAGAGTTTTTATGTTCGATAGCCCACACACATCTTGCGCGCAGTATTGAACTAGTATATGGATAATAACAAATACATACAGTAGATGGGTATCCAGCTAGATCACAATAGAACAGCTTTAAAACCAGTTTTCGCTCTCTTCCGGGTGCCTGCCCTCCATCAACAGGTCCCGAACGACAGATGCAAGCAAGACGACCCGCATGCAATATGCATAAACCTTAACCTAGTTTCCCGAGATGCCGAGATTCCCAGCATTTTCCGCCCCAGCAAACGTGCCAATACACTTAAAACACCAAAACCTGTAATGCATTCTATCTACTTAATCTACAAATCAAATCGCTTGATTCCATGCACGCGTTTATGCATATTTCTCTGTTCTTTCGTTTTCACAGTGTTCTTCTGAATCTTCTTCGCCATAGCAGCGGCAGAATCAGCTTTTGAGCCACCAGCCGCCCGCTTCTTCGACCCCTTAACCACCCGATCCTCGCCGTCGGAATCAGAAGTCTCTGGATCCTCTCCCGAGTCGCTTTCAGCTTCAGAACTCTCATCGGAACTCTCATTTGATTCCGAAGCTGAGACGAGACCCGAAGTCTCCTTCTCATCCTCTTCCTCATCGTCATCTTCTGACCCGCTCTCTGAATCATCCGCTTCTGCCTCGGCTTCGGCCTCAGCCTCTGCAACCTCCTCTTCACTCTTGCCCCGCCCCCACAGCCGAATCCGGTCCATCCCCGCACTCATCAGCCTGTATTCCGCATCCAAATCCAGAAACCCAACTTCATCAGTCCCAGAATGTTCCCGGAGCTCTAAAACTTTCCCAAATTTCACATTTACCCTTCGGACCCTCCCATCTCCTCCCGCAGCCCACACACAGTTGCCAGCATTCACGCTGCTCTCTCCAGCATAGTCTAAAGTAGGAATAACGCAGTCGATACTCTCTTCGCTCAGTCTTACCCGGTTCACCTGGTCTGCCCACCTGTTTTTCTCCCGATCCCACACTGTCAGTAGCCCGCCAGCCATTCCTGCTACTGCCAAACTCGGCCTGTCACCGTCAGGAATGGCCAATGAGAGCAATTCGTCTTCCTGATCGTCACTGCGAGCCAGAACTCCTTTCCTGACGTCAACTCGGGCCAGTTTACTCCCGTAGGCTGCAAGCAGCACGTGCGGGGTTTTAGGACCCAGCGGGAGCAGCCAGTTTACGCATTCGCCGCCGTGGGCTGTGGGGTCCTCGGTTAGCAGGTTATAGGCATGTGATTGCTTCATAGTACGGGAATCGAATATTCTCACTACAGATTTCTCTGAGCCGGTGAACACCAGCGGGGAATCCACGAGGGAGACAGCCAGCTTTGTCACGTGGGAGGTATCCGCGGGATCGGAAGTGTTTATTGTGGTTTTATTCACTACTTTACCAGTTTCCGAGTCTGTTTTCTTGATCACGTTATCGGATCCGACGGAAAACAGCCGAGATCCGTCAGCGGAGAAGGCAAGGCCGCGGCAGGAACCTTTGTGGCGTTTTGTGTCCCATCCTCGGCGCAGAATGCCGTCTGTAGGGGTGGAAATATCCGTAACGGAACGGAAAACAGCATGAGTGACGGAAGTTTCGTCTTTCCGAGCCGATAAAAGCTGCTGCTGGTAGCTTTCCGCCGCTTCCGCATCGTAGGAGAGGTAATGGACCCTGCCGGAGCCGAATCCGACGGCAAAATGCCGCTTCTCAGGGTGGAATTTCACGTCAAATATGAAATCATCGCCAGAATTTATATCAAATAACGGTAAAGCACGATTTGTGAT
The DNA here is from genome assembly GCA_030579575.1 of Sporopachydermia lactativora. NCBI lineage: Eukaryota > Fungi > Ascomycota > Sporopachydermiomycetes > Sporopachydermiales > Sporopachydermiaceae > Sporopachydermia > Sporopachydermia lactativora. Next base: position 5,846 of record JAKTRH010000173.1, read on the forward strand.
GAGCGTGCGCTTGACTTTCTTGCGCTGTTTGGCCATTTTGTAGAATATTAGTATACAGGGATTGAAATTCAGTCAAAAACAGTCGGGAAAAGCTCGGAAAAGTTCGGAAAAAGTTGAAATTTCACGGAAATAAAAGCCGAAGCAAAAAAGAAAAAAATTCAGTTCGGCTCATCCGATGAAAAATTACGACCGTTTCGGGCAGGAGGAGACCCGATGTTCAGCCGCTTCCCGAGTTAGCGGATGGAACGGCTGGAAGCAACAAGTGCTACAATTGCGCTATTCCGCTGTTTGCAATAACAAGCAGCAGCCGCAGAAGCAACATATTTACGACACTTTTAATTGTTAGATGGAAACCTCTTGTAATCCATTATTTCACTCAACTACACACCAAACTACGTTCTCAGCATTTGCGCATGACGTAATCATATATTGTATCATATCCACGATGACGTAATCATATATTATATACCGAGACGGCATTCTATCGGAACCTCCGTTCCGCGTCTTCCCGACGTTTTGTCCGTTTATTCCCGCATCCTCTCGCATATTACCGCTTCTAAACTTCCACAGTTGCACACAAACAACCCCCCAGGCCTCACGCAGCAGCTTTCTTCGCCAAAAACTGCGCAAATCTACTCGTATCGTGAATCCCACACTCCGTCTTGGCCTTTCCCTTCCATCTGCCACTCCGCTCGTCCTCTCCTTCGCCCACAGGGAACGTAGAATGATAATCTCCAATAGACTTGTATCCCTGATCAAGCAGCACGTTGTACGGCACTTTATGCTCATCCACATAAGCCTTAACCTGCGCAAATGACCAATTAGCCATAGGATTAATCTTATACACTCCCGTAAGCTCCTCAAACTCCACAATCTTCAAACTGTTCCGCGCACCTCCTTGGCTCTTCCGCCGGCCCGTGAGAACAGCCACAACCCCAAGCTCTTTGTACGCCCGATCCGCAGGTTCGACTTTCACAGCATAATCGTATATATCTTCATTCACTTCCCACGACTCTTCTCCGTACATTTTGGTGAAATCCTCCCGCGTGGCACATCCATCAGGCTTATACACGTGAATCGTGGCCCCGTATTTTTCTTTTACTCTGTCTACGAGTTCTAAAGTCTCTTTAAAGTGGTGGAGGGTGTCTATAAAGATGAGGTCTACAGCGTGCTTATTTGAACTGTTTGAAGAATTTCCTCGGAGCTTTGAGATCATATCGACAGTCACAAGGCCTGTGAGGCCGAAAGCCGTCGTTTGGTACAGTCCTGGGAAGGTTATAAGGGCCCATTCTAGGATCTGCTGAGGTTCCAGTTCGGCGAGTTGAGAGTTAATGTAGTCCAGATGTTCTGGGGTGAACGTGACAGTGGGTTTGGTCATATTGCTGGTGCTTTAGAGGTCTGAATGGTTGATTTTTAGAGCGGAAATGCGAGTTTTCCCGGTTTAAACAGCAAATATGTGAATATTTGGTGATTTGATAAGAGGATGAGAGCGAATAGTGGGTGAATCTCGGTGAATTTCGGGATTTCTGACTCGGGGAAAAACCAGGCGTCGTCCAGAGGCGTGTAGAAACGGATTTATATGTGTTTTCAATCATTTGGAGCTGCCAGAGTGCTGTTATTCGGAGTTTTATCGTCTTACTAATCGATCATTTTCACGAAATTTCACTTTTCAGCTATTTGATAATTTTCAGATACGCGTCACGTGAAATGTCATAATTGCGTAGTGAGACGTGAAGTTGAGTGGAACTCAAGGTGAGACGTGAGGTTGGAGCCCAAGAAGAGACGCGATGTTGAAATGTGTGAGATGAGCAAAGGACAGAGAAGGAGTAATAGCGATCTTTTTACTATATTCTGAGGTATTTGGTGGTCATATAGTGATATACCTTTTATATATGAACTATCCTGCTGAGTTATAAAGCTGCCAGGGACGAATTGAGCGTTTAAACTGCAGATATGCTGATCCCTCGGAGTTGAAGGACCTACCCCGAGTACTCTCTGATAATCCAGTGGAAACACGTCTATTTCCACCCGTAGAACCCCAGAAGTCCGTCAGATGAACCATAGTAATCCCTAAAATACCCCATTCCAAGTATTCCACCTCAAACATGCAATTTCCCCCTCAATATTAGTTTTATCTACCTCTCAATATCATCTCCGCTATCTCTCTACATAGTCTCCGCTATCCCCTCATCATCTCCGAAATTTCCCCTCCATTATCTCCGATTTCTCTCCCATTATCTACGATCTTTCACTCTTCCTACCTATCAAAACCCCACCAAAACCCCACCAAAACCCCTCCTATCAACCTCAAACTATCACCAAACAACCCCTCAAACCCACCAAACAACCCCCATCCACAATGAACGTCGAAGAAGCTCACCAAACCCTCTCAGAAGTGAGAACTTCCCTGGCAAATGGCATAAATCAACTGAACCAAATGTTCATCCAAGTCCACGATTTTGAAGGCTCAGAAGCAGCCAGAGAAGGCCTGATAGGTTCCTCCAATCAGTACATTAATATCCTCGGCGCAGGAGACCAGGCGGCCCGGAAATTGGACGGAAAAGACGGAAATGACTTCCCTATACCTCAGGAAGTTATACAGTATATTGAAGATGGCCGAAATCCTGATATTTATATACGGGAATTTGTGGAAAACACCCGGAAGGCCAACCAGTATTTGCGTGGGAGAAGCGTTGCGTTGGATGTGCTGAAGCGGAGGCTGGGGAAGAAGATAGTAGAGGAGTTTCCTGAGATGAGGGGTACAGTTGAAGGGATTATGGAGCGGACTGATTGTTTTACTGAGGCGGAGAAGAAGCTGGCTGAGAAGTATTATGGGGAGGGGAAGGAGGGGAAGGAGGGGAAGGAGGGGAAGGAGGGAGAGGAAGAAGATGAGGAAGTTGTGCTGTAAGCTGAGGGAGATAAATGGAGGAAGTGAGGAGGAATTAGAAGAAATTATGAGGGATATTGGAGGAAATAAGGAGAATTTTAAAGGAATTGGGAGGAAATTGAGAGAAATAAGGCGAAATTGGGAGAAATTAGGAGAAAAATGGAGGAATTGGGAGGAAAGAAGGGGAAATTGAGAGAAAAATGGTGGAAATTTAGAGGAATTGGGAGAAAAACTGGAGGAAATTTGAAGGTAAACGGAGAAAATTAGGAGAAAAATGGAGGAATTGGGAGGAAAATGAAGGAAAGAAAGGGAAATTTAGAGAAAATGGAGGAAATTGAGAGGAATAAGGCAAAAATTGGGAGAAAATGGGAGTATTAAGGCGAAATTAGGAGAAATTAGGAGAAATATACATAGTAAATGGAGATAAAAGGAGGAATGAAGGATTGAGAGGATTGAGAGGAATTGGGAGAAGTATAGTAGTAAATGAAGGAAATGGAGGAATTAGGAGAGATAAAGGAAGAAAAGGAAATAAGGGAAATGGAGAAAAATGGAAGGAAATATAAATATATTTATCTATAATAATGTATATGTATGATTATATAATAATGTGTATTATAATGAAGGTAATGGAAGGAACAGAAGGAAAGAGGAGAAATAAAGGGAAATTGAAAGATGGAAGGAAATGAGGGGGAACGAGAGAGATGGACAGAACGGAAGCAACGGAAGCAAAGGAAGCAACGGAAGAGAAATAAAGATATTGGAGAGAATTGAGGAAATGAAGGAAATTAGGAAAAAAGAAAAGGAAGTAGGAGAAACGGAAGGAAATTGAGAAACGAGAAGAGATAAAGAAATAAAAGGAATTCAGGAAAGCGCGGAAGTGATAAATGGAACGGCGTTTCCGGAGATGAGCGGGGTAATTGGAAAAATTATGGAGCGGAATGTCTGTTTTAATGGGGAGGAATGGAAGTTGTGCTATAAACTGAGGAAATGGAAGGATTTGCAAGAACGAGGAGAAATGAGGGAAGGGAGAGGAATAAACGAAGTGGAGGAATGAAGAGAAATTTGAAGAAATTGAAGAAATGGAGATAAGTGAAAATTGAGAAGGAGTGAAATAAATTGAAAGAATGAAAGGACATGAAGATATACAAAGAAATTGAGGAAATGGGAGGAAATGGCGAAATGGAAGTAAATGAAGGAAATGGGGAGAGATGGAGGAATAGAAGGAAATGTGGAGAAAAGAAAGGAATGGAAGAAATGGAGATAAATGAGAGAATGGGAGATAAATGAGAAAGGAAATGGGAAGAACTGAGAAGATCTGAGAGGAAATGCAGAAACAAAAGGAACTGGGAGGTGATAAGAGGAAATGGGGGAAAAAGGAAGAAGACGGAACGAATGGCGGAATCATAGGAATTGAAGATAAATGAGGGAAATGGAAGAAAATGGGCATAAAAGAGCGTAAAGTCTACCGAAAATTCTACAGTAAATCGTAGATATAAGAATCCTTTTATCCTTATATCGACTTTTCAAAATATGGGGCTCCTCTGTTATCCCTGGCTGCTGAGGAAGTTTCCAGTACCAGTATAATGTTTGAATGTACTGGGATTGAATTACGAGTGGGTTTCGCAACTTCTATAGACTTGGAGTTATAGCAATTGTACAGGCACAGGGGGTAAAAAAATAGGAGAAACAGAGGGAAAGAGAAATGGTGGAGTTTGAGAGTCCGTGAATTCTGGAAAGTTTTGCATTTTCTGGGCAATTCGTAAAAGGATTTATGTTATCCGTGGAATTACGGGAGTATCAGGAACCACGGAGTCAGAATATTGGGATTTTCTGAGTCTTTTATTCTTCAATGATACACAGGAAGAGGAGAACTTTTAGAAGGGAAATTTCACAGGAGAAAACAATAGAAGTTTGAGAATTGTAAGAAGTTGTGGGATTATGAGTAATCATGGGAAGTTTTATAAGTTTTATATGACTATTTTATGGTTATTTTATGACTATTTTATGACTATTTTATGACTATTTTATGACTATTTTATGACTATTTTATGACTATTTTATGACTGATCTTTGATTGTTCTAGAAGGTGGGAAGCTGGTTCCTGGAAACTGGATACCAAAAAAGAGATTCTTTTCCTTTAAGCTACTGTCTGAGAAATGGAAATATTGTCTGTTATTCAAAAGGGTGTTATAGTATATTAGATTGTCTAGTTCTGAGTATCTCAGGCCCTCTGATGCTGATAGAATAACTAATCACAGTATAGAGGTAGATTTATTTAAGTCTACTCAGCTTATTCGGACTGTAGAGCGTGAACCTATATTTCCTATTTCCTATTCCCTGATTCCCATATTTCCTATTTCCTATTCCCTGATTTCCATATTCCCATATTTCCTATTCCCTGATTTCCTACTCTCCCATTCCACACATCACCGCCATATCCCGTCCGCACCATTTTAAACACGGATATATACGTATTGCCCAAATCCCTCGGCTTAGCTGAGCCACTTCAGCCACAGTAAACTCCCAAATGAGTCATAGACGTATAATTTCAACTCTTTTCGGTTACTTCCGTCTCTTCCGTCTCTTCCGACACTTTATGGATCCGCAAATCTCGTCTGTACGCCGTTTGTGAAACCCCACAGCATAATTCCGTATCGGCTGAGCCACTCTTCACCTCCGTAACCTCCGAAACCTCCGAGAACCGCCATTACTTGCTCATTCTTCTGTCAGCCCTCTTTGAACTCCAGCCAGCCAGCCTGATGCCATATAAAACCAATTTCCGGCCAATTTCCAGCCAATTTCCAGCAAATAAAAACACTCAGACAACGGCAGTCCCGTGATAGTTCCTAAAAAGCCCAAAACCCCGAGGAAAAGCTCAAAATCCGAACCGAAAAATCAGAATTCCAGTATTCAATGCCGATATCGCCAGTACTACTGAAAAATAGCCAGACAGGCCATAGTAAGCCGTAATCCCTAAACTGCAAGCCACTGACCATTTTAACCCATCCAGCAACGTCCCCCTAACATTCCCTGTTCCGCCTGCTCCGCCCGCTACCCCGCTACCCCGCTACCCCGCCATCCTTCGGAACGGCCCCTGTCCCATCTCAGGACCCCCCGCACTCCCCCGAGCCGAGCCGAGCCAGTCCCATCACCCATACACCCCTCCGAAATAGGCAAACGCACCTCCTGCAGAAACATGCAGGCCGTCATCAAATTCCCCATGGGAAAAACCACTCCTCTTGATCGGCACTTGTAAAGAAGGGAGAAAGAGTGGGAAAAGCGGGTTATTTCTGGATTAAACGGGATTATCTGATAATTGCTGTTGTATATATTGAAGAACCATATTGGGAGATCATTCTGAGTGAGCAGAAACGCGGCCTGAGTGACGTATCCTGATTGATTACCGGTCTATAGGGTGTTTAACAACAAAGAGGGTAAACAGTAAAGGAAAAAGGCGAATTGAATACGATGCAAGCGGATTTGCGAAGGAAATTAGTTATTGTGGGCGATGGTGCTTGCGGTAAGACGTGTTTGTTGATGTGAGTATTTGGATTTGGGTGGTTTCCGCCCTGGAAAGCTGTGGATATTTTGATATTTATAGTAGATTGTCAATAGTTTATGGTATATAGTAAAAGATGTTACCGATATCGTTCATTTTACTAACCAAAACACAGCGTCTTTGCCAAGGGAACTTTCCCGGAAGTATACGTGCCGACAGTTTTCGAGAATTACGTAGCAGACGTAGCAGTTGATGGTAAAATTGTTGACTTGGCGTTGTGGGATACAGCTGGACAGGAAGATTATGATAGATTGAGACCTCTTTCTTACCCTGATTCCAATGTTATCCTAATCTGCTTTGCTATCGACTTACCTGACTCCCTTGATAACGTCCAGGAGAAATGGTACCCGGAAGTATTGCATTTCTGTTCAGGAGTACCGATTATCTTAGTAGGATGTAAAGTTGATTTGCGTAATGATCCGTACACTATTGAAGAACTGAATAAGATTTCTCAAAAGCCCATCACACAGGAGGAAGGCCAGTCTATGGCTGAGAAGATTGGAGCTGTACGGTACATGGAATGCTCTGCTAAGACTGGACAAGGAGTTAGAGAAGTATTCGAGGAAGCAACGAGAGTTGCCTTGCTAGGGAAGCAAAAGAAGGCTAAGCCTGAGAAGAAGAAGAAGAAGAAGTGCGTTATTTTGTAGATTTCGCAGCTATAAAATCGTTACAGGAGGGGATGAGCAAGAGGTTTGATAATAGTATATTGTTTAGATTTTAATTGAGATTGAGATTTACAGTGTAGCGGGGAAAGATTGCCGAGATGTCAGTTGAGTGAGGGAAATAATGGAATTTTTATTCAATTCTTAAATCACTGGAAGGAAAAACGGGCAAATTACTCGGAAATTTTATTGACATTTACTCGGATTTATCCGTTTCGGCATTCTTTTATAGCACTGCTCATATATAGTCTTTTTATATCCTCTATGTTCGTTCGGTTTGAATTCCCTCCTTTTTTGCTTCTTTCTTTGTTCTTTTGTATTGGGTACGTACTGCTTCATTTAAATATACACTGTGCTTCATTTATTTCATTTATTACACTTAATTCCGGTTGTTTTTCGTTCGTAATTCCATAGTACCGTAGTTTCATCTCTCATTAATATTCGTATCATGGAAACTCCGTTTATCCCGCGTTTCCCGTCTATTTTTGAATACCGATTTTTGAATTCCGATGATGTAATCCGGTATGTGACTTTGATTATGTAATCGGAAACAAATAAGCTTATGTGTCTGACAAATTTATGTCATACACATTTTGTCACATATTTCATCTCACAACTCACCCCAGAGATCCCCGCACAGCACCGCATCGGCTGTGAGTTAGTTACCCCCGGATATCAAATTTTATCCGATCCCCTTCGGATACATCCGCGGTATGCTGTTAGTACGATATTAGGTCGCATTTCGGAAGTTCCGATCAACCTCAGTGTGTATTAAGTCGGCAAAATGACACTGCAACAGCCACAATCTCCTATACCAGTTCCGAGACCTCCGGACTCGATAGCTCTGCCTATAAACCCAAACCGGGATATACCGATCGGAACGGCGGCGGCTGTGGCAGTTCGGAAACGCCGCCGTATAGTTGATGAGTCTAAACGGAAGCGTGTTGCTTATGCCTGTAATTCGTGTAAGAAACGGAAGCAGAAATGCGACGGACAGTTACCTTGTAAAATATGTACTCGCAAGGGGTTCGTTTGTGAGTACTCTGTGAAGCACAATTCGGTTCGCGGAAGCAGTATTGTGGCTTTAGTTAGTCAAATGGAAGCACTGGATGACGCAGGCGGTACGAGCGGAACGAGCGGAACGAGCGGAACGGGTAGCGCGGCTAATTGTGATAGCACCAACAATTTAATTGAATCACAAAAAGAATTAAAAACTCCACAAATTTCTAATAACACAAATAGTGAGCGGTTAAAATCTGAAGAAATACCACAAATTCCAAAAATGTCACAAATACCTCATTCCCCTCCCCAACAAACTTCCCCGGCTTCCGCTGCTTCTCCCGCGTCTCCCGCTTCTGCGGCGTCGCCCCCTGGCTCAGACTACGAAGTTGAACCTGTTAAAGACGGTAAAAATTCTAGATTGTTGCACGATCCCGCTGGCCATCTCCGATATATTGGTGAGACTTCGGCTTTGTCACTTTTGTCACAATGCCGAAACCTGTTTGTACAAAAACTGGGTCCGTCAGAATTCACGCAGGACCCGGCGCGGTTCCGCCTTGTGGATGCTCCTGGTTATACGCCTTCTTTCAGCTCCGTGCAGCTACCAGCGCGTCCATTGGCTGATGCACTGATTGACGCTTTTGCTACAAACGCCCAAGTGTATACATATGTGTTCCCGCTTGATTCCTTCCGAGAAAATGTGGCGCAGCTATATGAAAATCCAATATCTGCTAGCCGAGCCACATTATGTATGACTCATTTAGTGTTTGCCGTAGGATTAGTATTCCTAACACCCGAGAAAATGCCACAAAATTTAAAGCAAGCCGCGGAGCATGTGACGCCGGCATTATTCTTTGAATCCGCGTTGGGACTTTTGGCATTTGAAGCCGGCGGAGCCGATGAAGGTGAATTGTGGCTCGTACAGGCTTATTTGTTAGTGTTTCTCTTCTACCAAGCAGTTTGTAAACGGAACGCGGCGTGGCTGAATCTCGGAATTGCTATCCGATACGGCCAGGCACTCGGGTTATCCCGCCGAGCGGTTAATAAGTTATTCCCAACATGGGAATGTCTGCACCGTCGTCGTTTGTGGCGCAGTTTGTACGTTACTGATCGGTTGTTTTCTCTTTCCGTAGGACGTCCCGTAAGCATTGCCGACAGCGATTGGGATGATATGGCTTGGATGGAATCGGAAGCGGAAGCGGAAGCAGAAGCAGTTTCGGAAGCAGTTTCGGAATCTAGGCCGAATCTTGCGTCACAAAACCAACGTTCTTACAGGAATTTCATCCCACATTCAACAAATCACCCTCAAATCTCGGACCCCATTGCTTCAACCTCCTCAGCTTCCGAATTAGACTCCGTAGCCACTCAACTTGTACATGTATGCCGTATTCTCGGAGATATCTCCCGCCAAGTTTACCGCCGAGGGAGGCTCAGCTCGGCTTCGGCCCGCACGCTGGCCTCTCGGCTGACTTCGTGGTCAGCGGCTTTGCCGCCTCGGCTCCGCGTAGATTCCTTGCTTAACCATTTACACCCTCCAGGTTCCGAGATGCAACTATCTGTACTGCGGCTTCATTTAGCTCATTTACACTCAGTTATACTATTAAGTCGCCCGTTTTTCTATTACGTCATCTCCCGGTCTATAGATTTACCTAGTTTACTGCGAACGGGCCGCGAACCGGTTTCGGCCCGAGTAAGTGCGGCTCCGTCACCTGCTGCGCCACAGCGGAACGGGAAAACTTACCAGGATCGGCACCAGGATCGGCACCAGGAACGCCACAATCAGCCACAAGTACCTAAATCGTCTTCCAGTGGCTACGTTTTATCCGCTATCCGAGTTTTCGACTCATTTCTACAAGCGTGTTTGCACTCTGCGTTACTCTCGGCTCGGCTTATCCGACAAGTATACGGCACAAGCCGTCACGGACCGCGTAGGCCGAATTTGCTTATATACTACGCGTTCAATGCCGGGGTGATTCTCGGCTTACAGGCTTTGCACCGGCATCCGAGCCGAGAGGCAGCGGAAGTCGATGCTTTGTTGGGGATGACGGATGTACTGGCGGATCTCGGAACGGAAGATATTGCCGCTCGACGGTATAGTGACATTTTGCGGCGGATGGCTTCCGCGCTTGGGATCAGCGGTGGCGCAGCTCGGCAATTGGGTGTGGAAGCTGCTGGTATGACAGATATGGCAGGTGTGGCGCAGCTGTATAGTCCTTTTGTGGCAACGTCTAAAGAGTCGAATGTGCGGGGCAGCGGGGCAGGCGGGACAAGCGGGGTAAGCGGGGTAAGCGGGGCGAACGCTGGTGGCTCAGACGGCACAGGCGGGCCGGCAGATCCGTCGTTGTTCCCTGCAAGTTTCCTGGATTTTGACCGATGGCTGCAGCCTGGTGGCGCGCAGTTTGTAGGATCTGTAGGAAGCGTAGGAAGAGGAAACGGAGTAAACGGAAGCGGAAACGGGAGCGGAAACGGAAACGGGAATGGAAGTGGTACAAATGGACCTAATGGATTTTCAACTGCTCCGTCGTCTGTTTCTGTGACATCTGATGATCCGTCAGTTGAATATCCGGGAGTTTTCACTGATTTCGGGCCGAGGGAAGGCGGGATGGAAGAGATTTTCGTCTACGATGCTTTTAACTTGAATTTCTCGCTGCAGCTAGAAGGAGCGGATCAAGGAGACGTTTTCAAAGGGATGTGGCTTGGGCAGGGTAGTTAAAAACGAGAAAATAGGGGGGAATTCGAAGAAATAATGGAGAAATAAGGAGGATTGTGGGAATAACTGTGGGATGTAAGCAGCTAACTGTAAAATTGAAGTAACAAATCAGATATTATATGGATATCAACCAGTAATAATTGAAGGAATTGTTCTATTTATCTGTTATTCCACTATGAAAGTATAGGAATATTGAGAGAAACAAATAGGGAGAAGAGCAGAACTTTCTTTAAGGAGAGGTTTGCTGTGAAAAGGCTGGAAAGCTGGAGTTTTGGAGAAAAGTCTGAGAAAGCAGTTGGTAAAAAGAGGATAGAAGAGAGAGGAGAAGAAAAGAGAAGAGAAGAGAAGAAAAGAGATGAGAATTAATGGTTATGGGAACAATGGGAATGGGAAGGAAATAAAAAAAGTTTTTTGAGAATGCAATGATGGGAAGCTGAAATGAAAATATCAATGAGAAATTGGTGGTGTGTAAGTTTACCAGTGAAATTTTGTGAAATTGTATGGAAAATGTAGTATTTAATGTATAATAAATTATTTGTAAGGATTAAAGTAGAGGGGGTTCCATAAGATGATATAAGATGATATAAGATGATATAAGATGATATAAAAGGATATAAAAGGATATAAGAAGATATAAGAAGATATAAGAAGATATAAGAAGATATAAGAAGATATAAGAAGATATAAGAAGATATAAGAAGATATAAGAATGATGAGAGATTATATATGATAATATAAGAAGGATAGAAGAAAGAGTAAAGAGGGAATGAATAGGAAAAGTGAGTTTTACGGTAAAGAAGTAATTACTGGGGGTTCATAGTATGAAAAGCTGTAAGTTTCATAGTATTTCATTTAATAATGGTGATAACTATTAATTGAAAATCAAGAATTGAGAATAAACGATAGAAAAGAAACAAAAGATATGTTTGTATTTCGTTCCTTATATCCATATTTTCTGTTTTATTTCTCATTGAATTCTTCTGCTTCTTTCTTTATAGGTTCTATTGTATCGACAGTTCAATCATTTCATCAATTATCCAGCCAACTCTTTCTATATTTTCTCTTTTCTTCTTTCTTCTTCATTTCCTTTGTTCCTTTCTTCCTTCCACTTCTTCTCCTTCTCCCTCCACCTTCTATCACTTCCTTTTCACATATATCCTCCTCCTATCATCTACCAGATGTGCTTTTACAACTTTCTCATATCTCCAGTGATAATACAACTTCAGTAAATCCATATTTCCATCTTATTTTCCTTCACCATCTTTTGGTTCATCTCTCCTCATTTTTTTTCCATCTTTCTACCCCATTCTTCTTCATAGATATTCTGGCATTTCTGATAGTTAATAACCACTTTTATCTTTGGAATGTATTTCTCGTTATTTCCTCTTTTCTAGAGCCTTTGTAATTCCTTCTCTATGGTAGTTTTTCAGAATATTCCAGTAAAAATAAGTAATATTTTGTAAAATTCAATTAAATTGAGTAAGATTCCGTAAATTCCAGCTATTTTCTGTTAAAATGGCTAAAATTCTGTCAAATTATCTGCTTTTCTCATCTACATTCTCCTTATTCTTTCTTCTCTCTCTTCTTTTTTCTCTCTCTTGTTTCTTCTCTCTCTTCTTTCTTCTCTTTCTTCTTTCTTCTCTCTCTTCTTTTTCAATCCTCTAACATCTTCAACTAATATTTAACTCACTTTTAACATATCTTTAACTTTTTATTATTCATTTATTTCCTCCTGCTTCTCAATGAGTATAAATATCTGTATATCCGATCACAATTCTCTCCAACTTCTCGCCAAACTCCTACCACTTTTCTATCATTTTCTTACTTAATTCTTCCTCTGTTCTCCCTCTGCTCTTCCTTTGTTTTTCCTCTGTTTTTCCTCTTCCTCTTTACCACCTTTTTCTCCTCCCATTCCCCATATTCACCTATTCCTTAACAAACAATGAAGCAAATCCTTGTCCAGTGGAAGCACACATTGAAACAACTCCAATTTTACCACCAGTTTCCTGTAGTCCATTCATCAAAGTAGCAATACATCTCGCACCTGTAGCTCCTAGCGGATGACCCAGAGCAATTGCTCCTCCGAAAGGATTCACTTTCGACTCATCAAGTCCTAGTTTGTTAATACAGTAAACTGACTGAGAAGCGAATGCCTCATTCAATTCCCAAACGTCTATATCCTCTGTTGTAATTCCAAATCTCTGCAGTAAATCAGGTATAGCAACGGAAGGAGCAATCCCCATTAAATGAGAAGGAACTCCTGATACCTGATATCCTACAAATTTACCAATAGGAGCAATTCCGAGTTTCTCGGCTTCGGCACGGGTTGTCACGAGTACAGCGGCTGCTCCGTCTGAAACCTGCGAGGAATTCCCGGCCGTGGTTGTTCCGTCGGCTTTGAAAGCCCCTGGAAGGCCTGCCAGCTTCTCCAAAGTGAGCCCCTCGCGGATTCCGTCGTCCTGAGAGATCGTATGCCATTTTTCCTTCTCCGGTTCCTCTTCCGTGAAATATCGGGCTTCTACTGGGACGATTTCTTTGCTAAAATGACCAGATTTCCGTGCTTTTACAGCTTTTTCATGAGATTTCAGCGCAAATTCGTCCTGAGCTTCACGAGAAATGCCAAACTGAGCTGCAACATTCTCAGAAGTAATCCCCATAGGCATAACTACATTCCTAGCATCTTCTATAGGAGAATTCTTCATTATAGGAGACATCCGCTCGGGGATACCCCTGTGAGGGAAGTAATCCATCGTCATAGACTCCACTCCTACTGATAACCCAGTACGAACAGATCCGAGGGTGATAGCCCCGGCTAAAGCAGCCACAGCTTGAGCCGATGAAGAGCACTGACGGTTTATCTGAGAAACCGTGGTGCTGAGCGGGAATCCACAGTGTTTGACGGCCGTTGCAAGTACTTTATGGCCGCATAGCTTCGGCAAAACCGTTCCGAACATCACTTCGTTCACTTCCGAAGGGGAGATCCCGGTTTTAGCAACTGTAGCTTTCAGGACAGCCGCTGCCAGTTCTTCAGGGTACATTTTGGCCAGTCCGCCTTTCTTTGCTTTGGTGATGGGGGTCCGCAGGGCGGACAGGATCACGATATCCGATGCTTTCTTGCCGAGTATCTTCTGTAGAGACATTATGGAGCCGTAGGAGATGTTACGATAGGACGGGATATGATAGGCTAGATAGGATAGATAGGATAAAATAGTAGGATGATATAATAGAATAATAGAATGGAATAGTAGGATATTATAGAATATTGTAGGATATACTACAGCCTGTACTACAAGTACTATGAAGGATAGATGGGAAAGAACGGGAAAGAACTGACTTGAATAGTAAATACACCAGTGACCCTTTGACGGAACTCTCCCTGGTGTCGGAACGCCACACTTCCGGTCGGGAATTTCCGGGTTACGTATCCCCAGGCGGTGATTATCGGAACTTTTAAACCATTCGGAACCTGTGGACCCGCTTCCGGCGATCTGAGAACCCCACAGTTGGGCAAAAAAGAGTGTGGGGTGCTTTGAGACGTCAGGAACAGGCAATCTGTACTGCTTATGAAACGTAGTGGAACATCCGGTGAGAGTAGCAGCGAGTTTTTGACAATTATCACTGGTTTAATCCCGTCTTTGGCCGCCCTGAAAGCCGAGGCGACCTTCCGTCGTTCCGTGTCTGTCCCGATTAGGTAATTTTAACGAGTCAGGCCGTTGCCTAATTAGGAAGGTCCGAGACTGTAATTTGCACATATCCGACACGGGCCTACGTTTATCCGATGCCCATCGGATAACTGTTCCGCCGGAGGGTATGAAAGATTACCGAGAGGAAAACTCATCGGAACGGATCGGGAACTTTCAGGGGAATGGGAAATCAGTTTTCCGATGACTTTACTCATTATCTGAGTCATTCCACGGGTTCAAATGGCGGCCCTTGTGGCCCTTGGGCTGAAAAGCTCTTCTTTTCTTCTCCTACCTCCTGTGATCTATTTTCCACCATAATACCGATACTTCCATAGCATTTAATCAATCCTACAGCGGAGTTGAACAATCATGGCGACATATTTAGTATCCCGCAGTGTTCTTCCGGTGTTCCCCGTGGTTCGGCTCGGGTTCCGAGCGTTTTCATGCTCTGCTGCGCCCTCAGCTCGGTCTAAAGTCGTCTCACTCCAAGAAGCCATCGCTAAAGTCCCCGAGAAGGATATAGTACTGTTATCCGGAGGTTTTGGACTATCTGGAGTGCCTGACACGCTTATTAATGAGCTGGAAAGACAGCGGAAAGTACAGAATATCACTGCCGTGTCTAACAATGCTGGAACTCCTGATTCTGGGTTGTCTAAACTGCTTAAAACTGGTCAAATTACTAAAATGATTGCATCTTACATTGGAATGAATAAAATATTCGAACAGCTGTACCTTAACGGGTCTATTGAGCTGGAATTGACCCCGCAGGGCACAATAGCGGAACGGATCCGAGCCGGAGGGGCCGGAGTTCCGGCTTTCTATACTCCTACTGGCGTTGGAACGTGGTTAGAGGAAGGAGAATTACCAGTAAAGTACGGTTCAAATGGGGAAGTCGTCAAGCGGAGTTCTCCTCGGGAAGTTCGGGAGTTTAACGGCCGCAAATACCTTTTAGAGGAAGCAATCGTCGGAGATGTAGCATTTGTAAAAGCATACAAAGCCGATACTTTCGGCAATTGCTGGTTCCGCGGATCATCCCGGAATTTCAACTCTGTGATGGGCCGAGCCGGGAAAATCACAATTGTAGAAGCCGAAAATATCGTAGAACCAGGCGAAATCCCCACTGAAGACGTTCATCTCCCTGGGGTTTATGTAACGGCAGTTGTTCAGTCTGAGACTCCGAAGAATATTGAGATTATTAAGAATGCCGAGATTCCATCCGAAACTCCAGCGGAAAAGACCCCAGCGGAACTCCGACGGGAACGCATCGTTCGCCGAGCTTCTAAAGAGTTCCGCGACGGTGGCTGCGCCAATCTCGGGATTGGAATGCCGACTTTGGCCCCGGGATTTCTGCCGAAAGAAGTAGAGATAACCCTGCAATCCGAGAACGGAATCCTCGGAATGGGCCCGTATCCTCAGCCTGGGGAAGAGGACGCGGATTTGATCAATGCTGGCAAGGAGACTGTCACTTTGTTACCCCACGGGTCAGTTTTCGGGTCTGAGGAGTCATTTGCGATGATCCGATCCGGCAGAGTGGATTTAACGATCCTCGGAGCAATGCAGGTATCGCAATTTGGAGATTTGGCTAACTGGGCTTTGCCTGGGAAAGTGAAAGGAATGGGCGGAGCTATGGATTTGGTTTCTAATCCTACAAAGATGAGAGTAGTAGTAGTTATGGAGCATACAGATAGGAAAGGCAGGGCTAAGATTCTAAAGAAGTGTACATTCCCATTAACAGGGCCGCGATGTGTTTCAAGAATTATCACAGATTTAGCTGTGTTTGATGTGGATTTCGAGAAAGGGCTGAAACTGATTGAATTGCATCCGGAAGTTACTGTGGAGGAGTTGAAGGAGAAGACGGAAGCGGAGTTTACTGTAGCGGAGGATTTGAAAGTGTATGATGTGTAGAGGAGGAGGGAAAGGAGGAGGAGAAGTGGGTGAATAGTAGAATAAAAGAGAATAAAAGAGGTTTAGATTGAGGAAATGTAGGAGGGGGGAGGAAAGAAGGAAAGAAGGAAAGAAGGAAAGAAGGAAAGAAGGAAAGAAGGAAAGAAGGAAAGAAGGAAAGAAGGAAAGAAGGAAAGAAGGAAAGAAGGAAAGAAGGAAAGAAGGAAAG
>JAKTRH010000174.1:0-22393 GCA_030579575.1 Sporopachydermia lactativora
TACTTCTACTTCTACTTCTACTTCTACTTCTACTTCTACTTCTACTTCTACTTCTACTTCTACTTCTACTTCTACTTCTACTTCTACTTCTACTTCTACTTCTACTTCTACTTCTACTTCTCCTCCCACAACTAATACTAACACCACAGTCCGCTCACAGTTCCGCCGTACACCAACAGATGGAACTTTCAGTTCCGCCCTTACTGAAAAAACCCTGAAAGAACACACATTCCCACTAGAAGACGGCCAAGCAACTAAACCCCTAGGAGTTCCTCTCACAATCGTAGTCGTTCCTAACAATCATTCCCCATCATCAACAGACCTTTCCGACTGGAGTTTTGAGACTTTCGAATACATCCAGCAGGTTCTCCGTTCCATCAGCCTCTACTATGGTGCTCAGCTCTTCATATACAACTACAACGCCCGGCTGACACCCGACGGAGCTTCGGAGATGCTCGCTGAGTCTCTGGGACTGCCGACACCCGAAGCAGACGATTCCCAGCCCACAAGGGGTTTGAAGAGTCTACGGAGTCAGCAGGTTACTGAACAGAAGACTCTTATCCCCATTGGCTGGGATTCTTATGGTAAGATTAGAACCCTGAATTCTGGGTTTAACTGTGCCGAGTTACAGCGGAAATGGGAAAAATATGTGAATGGTGGAGAATCTGCTATTATGGATGAATATCGGCTTCGAATTCCCGCCGTGAGCGGATCGGAATTGTCGGAGATTCAAAGCTCGGATCACAATCAGGATTCGAACGACATTTCCGAGGGAGAAACCCGCCAGTTGACTGAGGAGTATCAGCAGGTTTTGAGTGAGATGTATAACGGAGCGGATATTGGAGTGGCAGAAGCAGAGTCGGAAGCGGGAGCGGAAGCGGAGACGGGGACGGAGATGGAGACGGAAGCGGGATTACGCGAAACTCAGAAACACAAAGTCACAGATCAAGTTGTGTCAGCCGAGAGAATTCTCCAACGTATACGAGTAAGTTTCCCAAGCATTTTTTTGCTTTGAGTGTCCACTAACAGCATATAGGAGTCTGCGGCGTTTACGCGGTATAACGGAAGTGACAGCGAAGCCGACAGAGCCAGTAGTGTCGGAGATACCTCTGAGCACGTGGAGAGCTAGACAGATTGGCTGGTTGTAGCAGGAGATTTGCCAATAGATAGGCAAACACTACATAGTTGATAAGCCGGCGGAATATTCAGAATTGTGGAGGGTTTCGCTGAGCCGAGATCTACTAGGAGAGTGACACAAGCTGCATTAATATTTGTATTTACGATTAGATTTTTATTTATAGATTTTGGAAGGTAATGAGACCTGACATTCTCGTTATAGATTCGAGAGGAAAGGCGGACAGTGGAGGTTGCCTACAAATGAAGTATTCAGAGTAGACTGCGGGTCTAAACATTTATAAATGGTGATTGGCAGTCATCAGTAGTCACAGTAAGCACCCTGTGGTCCGAGAATGTATATAGAGGAGCATAGGAGCTTCCGAGACCGTTTACAGCCTACAGAGACATTTGAATTGGTACAATGGTTGTGTATTGGAACGGAATGAACCAGACAGCCACTGATGAAGTCAGCTGAGAGTAGAAATAACTGGGAAATAAGTGGGAAATAACTTTTAGATCATTTGAAAATAGTTGGTAACTCACTGGAAAGTCACTGGTTTCTGCTGATTTAATCATCTCAGCTGTTTCAATCGAGGAAACCGCGTTTGACTACTCATCCACAACCCATATGACTGAATACGATAATCTATAGAAAGTACTGGAAATGAGCATCAATTGAGCAGAAAACGATTAGCAAATGAATAGCAGATGAATCGCAAATAATTAGAAAACTAGCAATAATGAACTGGTAAACATCTTTCTCTTTCTAAGCTTCATTTTCGAGAAGATTAGTTTCATCTCTTTGCTACGTCACAGTAAGACTTGTATTGTAGTTTGCTATAATAGATATAATACAGTGGGTTTGCAGGTGCCGACAGGATATTGAAAATTCAGAGGATCGCGTACTCATGGAGAACCCTGGAAGGTTCAGCTTCTTCCACTATTCAATAGAGAAGCAGGAAAAGGAGAGAAGTATCGGAATAGGGATGAGGAGGTAAATAATATGAGATAAAATTAACATAAAATAGAAAAAGCTGCCAACTCTGAACTCCATTTTTCCAGTAGGAAAAACCAGAGACCTTTTTCTACTCCATTTTAACGTCTCCATCGGCGTCTCCTGACGCATTTGCGGAGTTGCCGGAGTTTTCAGTATTCACGGCACTTTCGGCATTCCCTTCTGTGCCAGCAGAGTCAGCGGCTTCTTTACTTTCTTCCGCTGGTTTCTCTGCCTTTTCTTCCGTCTTTTCTTCTGTCTTTTCTTCTGTCTTTTCTTCCGCTTCTGCCGTCTCTGTCTTTGCTTCCGTCTCTACAGTTTCCGCCTTCTTTTCCTCTGCTGGCTCCTCTGATTTCATTTCCGTATCCGCCGTCTCCGTCTTTTCCGCCACCTCAGCCGCCTCCGTCTTTTCCTCAGCCGCTTCCGCCTCAACAACCCGTTCTCTGTCTTCCTCCATCACAGCGTCTTTCGCTTTCTCCGCAGCTTCTGCCAGCACTGTTTGCTCCGCTCCGTCCTTCCCGTCCTTCCCGTCCTTCCCGGCCTTCCCGTCTTTCCCGTCTTTCCCCGCTTCCGCCTGCTTCTGCTTCGCCGCGTCTGTGCTCGCGCTGAGCCCCGGGATGGCCTCTTCTCCGCCTCCTACGGCTCCGCGAATATCCGCTACAGTCAACCCGTCGGCCGTCGGCTGTTCCACCGGAGCTTTCCGGCCTCGCGTCGCACGCCCGGCATATTTCGCCAAATCTATCAGTTCGTCCTCGTCGCCGTCGTCAAATGTGCCTTCGGTAACCGTCGTTTCCGTTGAAACCCACGCTAGAAACTGTAAAGAAGAATTACCCTGATCTTCATCTCCGGTGAATTCCGAGCTCGTGTCTGTGTTCCCGGCGGATCCCGGAGCAGATTTTGCCGAGACCCACGTGCGCTTCCAATGGGTCACTGGCAGGTCGTAATTGGCCATGTTTGCCGCTGTAGAAGCGTGCCGCATCAGAGACTGACGGTATAGTGAGCGACGCGACGACATTGTGAAGTCTTAGCTCGGTAGTTATGGGCTTTTCTGGTATCGGGAGGCGCCGATGGATGTTCTGTGGAGTCCCGGATGTCGGCTGGATGGTCGGTCCTAGTTGAGTTTTGTGGCAGTTTTATCGGTATTCAGTGGCTCAGCTCGGCCCGAGGAGGATCAACGGAATCACCGAGTTTCGGCCTCGTTAAGCTGTTGCCGAGTTGGTCTCGCGTGTACCCCCCGATATTGTCGAGGGTCTGAGAAAGGATCTGAAACGCGGTGACTTGCGGCAGACCCTTTGGGGTAGACATCGCGTCTCATTGTTTGCATCAGACCCTTTCCAGAGGTGGAGGGGAATGCGCGAGACTCGGAATCTTTCGTTTCATCACGCGGAAGGAAAAGACGGAGCACTTCGGCATCCCGAGGGCGGGATGACGCAAAGACGGATAGAATTGTGGCTGATCTTGCGGGGATTAAATAGAAATCGCGGCAGAGATATCCGGATTAAAGCTGCGCCACATATTCAGCCTCCGGAACTTTTTAATCGTTTCCGGACGTTCTCGGCTTTTTTCTTTTTTTTTTTTTCCTCTTCCCGCCATCAACCGGAACCATTTGAGCGGCAACAATAGCTCAAACACGGCATTACCCGACTATCCAACTACAGTCATACAAAGCCGAAAATCCACAAAATTGAAGCCGAACTTTTCGGGATACTCAAGGAATCATTAATCTCACAAAAAACCCCTCTTTTCTCCTCTCATAACCATTCGGTCCTTCAAACTCAGTTCAGCCACAATTTCAAGCACTGCGCCACAGTTGCATGGCCCGCCATCCCCGCTAAACTGACCACAAAATGGCGCCCGACCCCTCCGCATTGGCGGCTGAAGACCCCGCCGCGGATAAACAGGCAGAAGAAAAAGTTATGAAACAACTGGACGATTGGCAATTTGATCTCTCAAAAGTCATAAGTTCCATCGGCCCGGGCAAAGAAGGCACTGTGGCGCACGCCGATGATGCCGTGGATTACGAAGACATTGACGAGTTAGCCGACGACGAAGGCGACGTGTTTGCCACCGCTGGTCCGACGGAAGCTGGAGAATCAGCGGATGCTGGAGAAGACGATTTTTTCAAGAATCTCGGCTTTGGAGACGACGAGCCGGCCGACGCAGATGCCGAGGTTCCCGACGGACCTCCCGCCGTCAAAAGTGCCGCTTCCGGCGCGGGACAGGCGAAATCCGATAAGTTTTTTGAGCTTTTCTCGTCTAATAACGTTTCTGGACTGCCTAGCGATGGCAAAGAGGATGAAAATTTAATGACAGGCCCTGCAGGGACCGACGGGACAGTCCGGCCGACGTCTGGGTTGTTTTCCTTAGCGGACACGACGGAAGAAGCCGACGTTTCTACCAATATAACGGAAAAAACGGCTTCAGCTTCAGCCACACAATTTTCCAATGATATTCATACTGCGCCACATACTGCGCCACATTCCACGCCACACACTGCCACTTCCGTAATCGAGAAAATGTCCCAACTCCACCCGCAGATACCCGCACCGGGCGCGCAACCCGCGTTGTCCATTCTCCGTAAATTAGGCGTCTCCCAAGTCGATCTGAAGGCGCAGCGCCGAGCCGAGCGACGCCTGCGCGCCCGTAAACAGAAAGAACTCGCTGTAGTCCGCGAAATGTTCCCGGAGTTCCGTCCGGGCGCCGTGCTGCAATTCAGCCGACTTTTAGCCACTCCCGAAGAACCTTCAGCCACAGCGGCGCCACTCAGCCATATTATAAAGCCACTGGTGCCGCTGAAAGCCACATTGGAGATCGAGGTGAACCAAAAACGTGTTTTCCGTTCCGTAGGCCTTTCCCAAGCCCGCAGCGGACTGCATGATACCCGCATCGTCGAGCTTTCTCGGCTTTACCCGTCGGAAGGAGACTCGACGGCCCGCCGTGGCAGTTCCGAGGATTCCGACAGTTCCGTAGACGTCTTCCGGCACGAAGTGATGGACGGAAGGCTTACATACAACGATTTAGTGCTTGCCGCAGCAGACTGGGACCGAGAAGTTGTCATTGAGACAGTTTCGGAAGGCTCGGAAGCGGAAGCGGAAGGAGAAGCGGAAGCACATTCAGACTCGGACTCGGAAGCGGAAGCAGAGACGGAAGCGAAAACAGAGTCTGAGACGGCACCTCCACCGGCGAAAACCCAGCGGATCAGCCCAGCCGCAGGGCCGGTAATGCCGCGCGGGTCCCAAAGGGTGTTTGGGTACGTAGAAGAGCTGGACAAACAATTAGAAGATGCGCTGTCCGGAGCAGCAGACCCGCCTAAGCTTGTGCTGGACATGAACGACCCGCAGCTGCTGTTTGCGCGGCTGAAACCTCGTGCGGGGCCGTCCGACGGTCGGCGGGCGACAGCAGCGGAACCTGCGTCGGAGAAAACGCTGCGGGATCGGTTTAATATCTCCAACGACGACGCCTACGAGCTGCTGAAGGAGAATTACCAGTCCAAAGTGCGTACAACAGTCGGGAATCTCAGTATTGATCACGCTGGACCTGCGCTAAGGCTGCAATCTCCGTTCTATAAAGTAAAACTATCGAAGGCGCAAATGCGGGCGTTCCACAGGCCCACATTCCGAGTTCGGCCGGGCACGGTTATCCATTTTTCCAAGCTGAAACAGCGGAAACGGAAGAAAGACCGGGGAAAGCCGGCAGCGGAAGTGTTTGCTCGGACTCAGGATTTAACTCTGGGAGACACAGCGCAAGTATTCTGCTACGAATACTCGGAAGAGTATCCTCTAGCGCTCTCCAATTTCGGGATGGGGTCTAAACTCATCAATTACTACCGGAAAAAGAGCGAGGACGACGCCAGTAGACCGAAACTGCCAGTAGGAGAGTCCCACGTAGTAGGGGTGGAAGACCGATCGCCGTTCTGGAATTTCGGGTTTGTAGAGCCAGGAAATATCGTCCCGACGCTGTATAATCAGATGATCCGGGCCCCCGTGTTTAAACACGACGTGGCCCCGACGGATTTCCTGCTTGTGAGGTCCAGCGGTGGTCCCCTCGGCGGGCAGCGGTATTTCCTGCGGCAGATTCATCATTTATTCACTGTAGGACAGGTTTTCCCCGTAGTAGAGATCCCCGGGCCAAATTCACGGAAAGTGACGGCAGCGAGCAAGAATCGGCTAAAGATGATTGCGTACCGGGTGGTAAATAAAAGCAAACACAAGCGGATGGCTACTCGAGACATTGGAATGCATTTCCCTGATCAAACAGAGATGCAGTACCGTCAGAGACTGAAAGAGTTTATGGAGTTCCACCGTACAGGCGAGCATCAGCAGTACTGGACGGTGAAACCGGGCGAAACTCTGCCCGATGAAGCCCATATCCGCAGTATGATCTCCCCGGAGGATCTGGTGCTCCTGGAGACTATGCAAGTCGGCCAGCAGCGGCTACAGGACGCTGGGTATGGCCGGACCGTAGAGGACGCTGAGCAGGAGAAAGAAGGTGGCGAGGCGAGTATAGAAGAAGAGCTGGCTCCGTGGAATATTTCTCGTAATTTCATCAATGCTACGCAGGGGAAAGCTATGTTGCAATTATACGGTGAAGGGGACCCCACAGGCCGTGGAGAAGCTTTCAGTTTGCTGAAGATCTCAATGAAAGGCGGGTTCAAAGCTATGGGCCAGTCGATCGACGAGAGACTGGATAAGTCGAAGCTGGGTGGCCACAGCTATAATGTGGCGCAGCAGCAGAAAGCATACGACGAAGAGATCAAACGGATTTGGTATAACCAGAAGAAAAGTCTCAGCGTAGTCGATACCAGTAATTTACAGTGGGAAGAGATGGAACAGGAACGGGAGCAGATCCAGAACGATGCGGAGTCGCTGTTTGAAGACGAAGAAGCAGACGAGACGGCTTCCGCCGTGTCCCACGGTACCAGCTCTACGGCCGCGGGCCGTGGGCCGAGAAGAGTGCTGCGGATCACAAGGCTGGTGCGAGATGAGAACTCTGTACTGCACAGGAAGACGGAGATTGTAAAAGACCCGAAAGTAGTCCATGCGTATATTCAGAAGAAAGAGAAGATGCTAGCTGAGGAGTTGGTGCCGGATGCTCTGACGGTGACTAACGATGAGAATATTAATAAGCGGAATAAGAAGATTTTAGCGGAGAAGCTGGCGAAGTTGGAGAGAAATCAGGAACGACGGGAGAAGAAAGCGTCGTCGCTGAACTTGCAGAGTTTGGAGGCGCAGCAGCCGCCTGTGGCGTTGTCCGGCAAGGGGATCGGCAAGGGCAAATCCAAAGTACGTCGGTGCGCCACTTGTGGCGCTATTGGCCATATTCGGACGAACAAGTCGTGTCCGCTGTACAATGAGCGGTACGGCGGGACCGGGAAAGATCCGAACCAGAAGAAGCGGGGTAAGAAAGGCGAGGAAAGCGAATTGGGCACGCCAGTTACGGAGATCCCGCTAGTGGGGCGGATGTCGCTTGGGACGGATCTGCCGTTTTAGAGAGGAGAGAGGAGAAAAAATTAGGCAAGGAACTGGTAGGATGGAGGCAGTTAGGAGAAGAACTGAGATTTTACGAGTTCATGAAATTGGCGGTCTTTGAGCGGATGTCGTTTGAGGAATTTTGTAGACGCAGGTTGGCTGAGGCTGATGATTTTCTTTGGAATTTGGACTATGAGAAGCGAATATTTAGTAAATTCAGGGTTTCAGCCTGCTGGAGGGAACCGCTAGGGAAATGACAGTTCAGTGGAAGAAATTCATGCTGTATCTTCTATCCTCTATTGTCTATCTTTTATAGTGTTTCCTTTCTGTCCTATCTTATATCTCTTTTCCTCTTATACTTAACACTATGATAGTCACCAGTCTTAAGGGTATTCACATCTTCAACACTCTACAGTCTAAAAATCAGCCATTAGTATCTCTGATATCTCATTACTATGTACAATATGCTAATAAAGTACTCTCATTATCTATTTATTAGTAGTTTCGGTGCTTCAACGCTCTATTAGAGGTTCTGGGCATGTAAGTTTATGTTCTGAGATGGACATAATTTGGAAATTTGCTGATTCTAAGCGTTGAATCTTGGAGTAACAGATATATGACAGCTGAGGTAATAGGAAGGTAAAATTGGGTAATATAGGTAGAAGTAAGATAAAAAAAACCTCTAAATTCTCTTTTTTCCATTTATTTATTCTTTCATTCTGACCTCCTATCATTCTTTCATTCTGACCTCCTCTCTCCTCTCTTTCCTACATTCTAATCAAAATATCAAATAATACTTTCTTTTATATAAAACTCCAACAATTACTGCTCTCAAACACTACTTCTAAGCAAACGAGTAGTTCCCAGCAATCCAGGTATTCACCATAGCCAAGGCATTCTCTGGTTGATCATACGGAACCATATGCCCTGCTTCGTAAACTCTCAAGAACGTGAAATGATCAACATTCTTCACCTGACCAGCTTCAGCTCCATCGACAACCCACGGAGTCAAAGGCTCAGCTCCAAACTCCTTTGTCTTCTTCCATTCAATGATATCTGACCACGCATGGTTACCCAGCCAATTGCAAATGAAATCCTTGTCCCCAGCATAAATGAGTACGGGAATTCCAGCATCCAGCAGC
Source organism: Sporopachydermia lactativora (assembly GCA_030579575.1). Classification (NCBI taxonomy): domain Eukaryota; kingdom Fungi; phylum Ascomycota; class Sporopachydermiomycetes; order Sporopachydermiales; family Sporopachydermiaceae; genus Sporopachydermia; species Sporopachydermia lactativora. The sequence goes on from JAKTRH010000174.1 coordinate 8,721, forward strand.
GTAGTGACTGAACGATGATACGGTTTCATCCAGTCTCCGGCAAACAAAAAGTTCCGGTTAATATCAAAATTACACGATTCATACTGCTCAACTTCCGCTCCCAGCGCTTTCATAACTTCCTTCTGGTTCAGGTAATCAGAAATGTAGTCCAATCCTTTATAGCAGAGCTCGTTCCCCTCGCATTTCGATCTCACATCGTATACGTTCTGCCCAGTCTTCTGGTAGGGTCCCATTTGAGCATTATTGCAGTAAATTGCTGCTGGGACGCAAGAAAACACAGATTCAGAATCGTAGCACGATTCAATCAGCGACAGGCACCGCGGCTGAGTGTCCAGCATAGCCTGGCATTCAGCTTCCGGGAGTACAGCGGGTGCTCCGCCTTCTCCGCACGCCATTGGCTGGTAGTATTTATACTGAGTAAGAGGATCTGTTAATCCGTTACCAATTAGTACAGATTTGATATCAAAATTACGTTTCTTGTGTGACAGAATCTCCTCTGCAAATACTGGAATGTAGTGGCCCCCGTAGGATTCTCCAGCGATATGGAAATCCTGTTTATTGTACTCAGGGAACTGCTGGAAGAACAGTGTGAGAAGAGCGTACACGTCTTTCCCTGCTGCTACGGTATTGGAGACAGAAGAAGAGGAATACGAGTATCCTACGTTTACAGGCTGGTCCAGGTAGATTACGGAAGCGTTTTGGTTCCAGGAGTAGGGATTGTGAATGGGTTTAAGCTCAGGGGAGATTCTACTAGATCCCAGTTCAAAGAATAACCCTGTAAGCGAAGAGCATCCGGGTCCGCCGTTGAGCCAGAGGATCACGGGATCGTTTTTCGGGTCATTGCGGGACTCAAAGAACCAGTAGAAGAAATGCTTATCTTCGTCTACGATATCTAGATACCCAGAGTACTGTTTTACGGTATCAACTCCGAGATCTTCGGGTGATTTGACACGCAGCACGTGGTTCGGTAGATCCGCGTTTGTCACATGCGCAAGCCATTCGTTGGCAGGACGTGGAGAAAATTTTACTGGACCGGATTGTAATTGTAAATTAGCTAAAGAATCACCTAATTGTTCCGTCATATCAGCCCAAGCAGCGCGGACTTCGCTGGAGATTTCGCCAGCGTGGCCGAAAACCTGCTGAGCTTTTCCCAGCAAATTTGCCGCTTTTGCGTCAATACTGGCTCGGAACGGAGTTTGCATATCTCCCGCTGGACCAGCAGAACCGGCAGGAACTTTTGGAATTGGCTGAGCAGCGGCTTCTGCGTCATCTACAAAGAAACTGCCAACGTTTTCCACAGGCGGAAATTCTTCAATCCGTTGCGGGATGTGCAGAGCACAAGCGCTGGCGGCCAGAGCGGCCAAAGAAAGGAGCTTCATAGTACCTTATAGGAATCAATAATGAATAGAGAAAGCCAATAAGCAGGCAAGAAGGAATCTGCAACCAGAAATAAATGGGAACCAGTAGATCAAGCAGAATTGAGTACTTCTAAGAGAATTACAAGTAGATATCAGACAGATGTAATGTAATTTCTCTTTCTCCTACTATTCTTCAGTTCGTACACCCCCAGATAATCAGATAGCAAACACACCAAATCACCAGCAGTTCAGCAACAAGCAAACAACAACCACAGATTAGTAATTTCAACCAAACCTGATAATCTGATAGCAATTGCTTCCTTCCTAAGCTCTATATCCTCTTATTATACCATCATTTCTTCCCATCATTATAAGGAAAAGAGGGAATTGAGGTACTTATCAGGGACCTGTGAGATAACGAAACTCCTGAGGGCCAGCCTGCTGATGTATGCACGACCCGCATAAGTTTGACCCGATATCAGTGTGTACATGTGACTTTCGTCATTGTACTTTGTATTCATAAATTTTCCTAATTAGGGTGATGAGGGTCTGAGTTGATGGTCTGCGGGATGGGTTCCGGACAGTGCGGGGAGGTTTCTGTTTCGGGACGCATTTGGGACACGTTGGGACTCGGGAGTAGCGGGGGGTCGCGGTGTGTTACCGAAGAGAGTGTTTGTTGGTATATGAGATATGTAGATATATGTGATATATGTGCCGTTTTAAAGTAATTCTTGTGCAAAAAGGGTGGTAAATAAGGACAAACACTGAGGTTGCAGTACGCGGGAAGCACCGGCATGGACCGGCTGGCTAGCCCGATTCGTTGGTTGCAGGAGCTCTGAGAGGAGACGCGAAGTGCCGTGGTGTAGAGGTGGACAACAATGGTTTGAGATATAAATAGATGTTTCCCTTTTCGGGAATATGAGGATATACCGAAAACGGCGCAGCGATGGTTATTTGGCTTTCACTGTTTTGGGACAGTGAGAAATCACCGAGGAAGTGAGAAAAGAGTGAATAAAGCAGATATAAGGGTATACCTATGTATATATTTGGGGGTATATTATCAGATTCTAATGTCTGTCTTTCTGTATAGTAGTAGCAGTTAGTTTGAATGCGGGTTTCGCCGCGAAATTACTGAAATTTCTTTGTTTTCTCCCTTTTCCGACGTGTCTGTCGATCGCAGCTAGAACGGAAATAATGCTGAGATGAGTCCCGATGTCCTTCACCACTACATAAGACAGAATCCCTGTAATAATCGAAACCCCTGAACATAAAATACAGTAAAATTATACCAAAATCACTCTAATAGACCAAAATTACCCTTATACATCATTAATCCCCCCTACAGCCTTCCAACTCACTCATAATCTCATTCCCACCTCCCCCGAGCCTCCAGCAATTCCGGAAACCATCCACCCGCATCTTCTCCGGATCACCGTAAAATCCAATCTCGAACGATTTTTCGCTGCGGTGATCAAATTTTAACAGAAAGTATAGAAATATCCTTCTATCGTATGAAAAAACCGTGTTTTATACAGCAAAATAAAGAAATTTCCCATCCTATTTCAAACGTGATATTCCAATCAACAAAACCCCTTATTTGGTTCCCATCGCTGGCCCTTCCAGACCCTCAGATATTCGACTTTCGCTACCGTTTCTCTGCTTAATTATCAGCTTCAGTGCTTTGTTGACTGAACTATCATATTTCTGTGCTGGAACAAAAAAGCGGAAAAGAAACAGGAAAAGAATCCTCATATCCTACGGAAAAAGGCAGTCTTTACTGATAAGAGAATATCTCCGCTATTCTCTTATACTCAAGTTATCCCTCAAACTACTGGATATCCCTGTTTCCTGGATCAAATCTGAGTTCCCTCCTTCCTACTGGCATCCCACCCTCCTTACTGGGCTAAATCTTCTCCGTATTCTCTATTCCTCTCATAATATCCGCCATGGGGTTCGGAAACTTTGATACAATCTGCCAAAAAGTGCCCATCCCTGTATGCCCACTGGTAGCAATGGGAAATCACCAGGAAGCTTCGTTTATTGACGCTGGGATCATCGCCAAATGCTATTCCCGGTCTATTTTCCTAGCCAACACCACTATATTCCAAGCAGCAGCCTGTTTTATCCATATCTGCACTCTGCTGATTCTTATATACATTGTATTAATGGTTCGTCAGAAGTACACAGCTATAGGCAGACGAGAGATATTCACTTTCTTCCTTATATGCACATTTCTCTCTGCTTGGTCCCTCGTAGTAGACGCTGGCGTTGTCCCTGTAGGTTCTGGGCCGTACCCGTATTTTGTAGCTGTTCAGAATGGGCTGGCATCTGCTGCGTGTTTATCGCTGTTTATTAGTGGATTACTGGGGTTCCAGTTCTACGAGGACGGCACTACGCAGTCAGTATGGGGCCAGCGGCTTGCTAGTTTTGTGTGGTTTGCTATAGTGTTTGTAATTTCGATTTTGACGTTGAAATCTGTATGGGATGAAGGAATGAGTGCTACAAATACTACAGCTATGTTTATCGTGCTGTATGTTTGCAATGCTGTGCTGGTATTTGCGTATATTGTATCTCAGCTGCTGCTGGTTGTTGGGATGCTGCATGATTACTGGGCTGCTGGGGCGATTATGCTGGGAGTTGTGTTCTTTGTTGCCGGGCAGATTCTGTTGTATGGGTTTTCGGCTACTATATGTTCCCGGGTCAACCACTACATTGATGGCATGTTTTTCGCTACTCTGTGCAATCTTTTCACGCTTATGATGGTGTATAAATACTGGGATATGATTACAGCTGAAGATTTGGAGTTTAGCGTATCGACACATACAATGTACGACGAGAAGGACGCTGCGTCGCTGTACACGCGTTACTGATGAGGTAGAGTAAATACTGGGCTATAGGAAAAGGCTGCTAATGGGTAGATTATACAGTGGAAGAGTTATTGTAGGCTGTAGGCTGTAGAGTGAGTTTGTAGTTAGAGGAGTGGGAAATTTTGAGTGGAATCGGGAATTGGTTTGGTAGGAAGCTGGGAGATCTTGTAAAGGGAAATGTGGGTTTCAGTATTATTCTGAGGCTGTTTATCTTAAGTAGCGGGGTTTCGGGGAATCACAGGCTTACAGTGAGAATATAATAGAACAGAGCTGAGTACCGAAGCATTCTAAGGATTTTCTACGCTGAAATTTAAAGAAATTTCATCATTTCATCTCTCTGGAACTTCCCTGCGTATCCAAATTTTCACTCCACTCTCCAGTATGTACTCCCAGTATATTATTTCCCGCTATTCAAACCGATTTCCCATTTCCGACGGTTCGGCCCGCTTGCCCATCCGAACTCCGACGCACTTCGGATCTCCTTCCGTCCATTCCAACTTCGCATCTCCTTCCACCCACACTTCGCATCTCCCTTCACACCCTTTCCACCTCGCATCTCCCTTCAATCTCCAACATCACGTCTCGCCGCGCACCCGCAGTAGAATTTATTTCAGTTCCTTCTAGCAATTCATCGCATATCCCATATCCTCTTTTCCATCCCTTATTCCTCATTTTTCCCCTCCCAGCAGCTCCTCCTTCTTCCCACAACCTTGAAAACCCTTTCTCTACACACCCTAGCATCTCTTCACAATGGTTAAAGTACCCACAGACACGATAGCGCGGCTGCAAGCCGATCCGTCATGCATCCGCAATATATGCGTACTGGCCCACGTTGATCATGGGAAAACTTCCTTAACGGACTGCCTGCTGGCCAGCAACGGCATCATCTCACAGAAACTAGCCGGAACAGTCCGGTATTTGGACGCCCGGCCCGACGAACAACTCCGAGGTATCACAATGGAGTCATCCGCTATTTCCCTGTACTTCCGAACTGTGAAAAGACCCGAGAAACCAGAGGAAGCTCCCATAGTTAAAGAGCATTTAGTAAACCTGATTGACTCTCCAGGCCACATAGACTTCTCCTATGAAGTGTCAGCTGCTTCCAGGCTCTGTGACGGCTCCGTAGTCCTCGTAGACGTTGTAGAAGGTGTTTGCTCTCAAACTGTGACTGTCCTGCGCCAGGCTTGGGTAGAGAAAGTCTCACCCGTCTTGGTGTTGAATAAAATGGACAGACTGTACACAGAATTGCAGCTCACGCCGCTAGAAGCCTACCAGCATCTCAGTCGCGTGATTGAGCAGGTGAATTCCATTTTAGGATCTTTTTTCGTAGGAGAACGTATGGAAGACGATTATAAATGGCGTGAACAGCTTGAAAAGCTGCAGTTGAATGACACGGCGCCGACTTTCCAAGAGAAAGACGACGAGCATTTGTATTTTGCTCCTGAAAAGAATAACGTAGTGTTTGCTAGTGCCGTAGAAGGATGGGGGTTCACTATTGGTCAGTTTGCCGCTTTATATGAGAAGAAATCTGGTATGAAACGGCAAGTACTGAATCAGACTCTGTGGGGGGATTTCTATTTCGATGCCAAATCCAAGAAAGTGCTCACTCCCAAGACTCTGAAAGGCCGTAATTTGAAACCGATGTTTGTTTCTTTTATCCTTGATAGTATATGGGCTTTGTACCGTCATGTGGATTCCCGAGCCCCCGAGAAGCTTGCTGCTGTGGCGCAGTCGCTGGAGCTGCCTGTGGCGCCTCGGGAACTCCGAGCAAAAGACGCCCGCTCGGTGTTTTTGTCTGTGATCCGCACGTGGCTGCCGTTGGCCTCTGCTGTGCTTTTAACTGTCGTAGAGCACGTGCCGTCGCCGTTGGAGGCGCAGCAACGCCGAATCCCGATGTTGATTGAAGCTGCGCCACACGGCGATCGGATTGACCCGCGGCTCCGCCAAGCAATGCTGAATTGCGACGCGGCAGGCCCCGTGGCAGCGTATGTGTCGAAAATGGTTGCCGTGCCTGCCGCGGATCTCCCGACGGAACAGCAGGAGCTTTCCGAGGCGGAACAGCGCGAAAAGGCCCGCTTGGCCCGCATAGCTGCCGTGAAAGCTATCCAGGAAGCCGAGGAGGCCCGTAGGCGAGCCGAGGAAAGGAAAGCGGACCCCTTTGGGTTTGCCGAGCCGGAAGAGGAAGCCGAAGAAACAGAAGATTCTGCCACAGATTCAACTCCGCAGGCAGAACAGGAAGTTCTCATCGGCTTTGCCCGCGTGTACGCCGGAACTCTCCGAGTGGGGCAGAAAGTTTCTGTCCTGCAGCCGAAATTCGACCCGGCAACACCCGAAGAGCACGTGCAATCGGCCGAAATCTCTCATTTGTACCTCCTAATGGGGAAAGAACTTGTGGCTGTCTCCTCTGTGCCCGCAGGGAACGTCGTAGGCATTGCCGGGCTCGGCTCGGCTTTAGTAAAGAACGGCACAATCATAGAACCGGGAATTACCGGTGTTAACCTTGCCGGAGTCAGCCGAGACTCCCCGCCTCTTGTACGTGTAGCCGTAGAGTCTGTAGATCCGACACAAATGGACCAGTTGGTCGAGGGGCTCCGCGTCCTCAACTACGCAGACCCCTGCGTAGAAATATCTATCCAGGAGACGGGAGAACACATTCTGGCTGCAGCAGGAGAGCTGCATTTGGAAAGATGTTTGAATGATTTGCGGGACAGGTTTGCCCGAGTGGAAATCCAAGTTTCCGAGCCGGTGGTGCCGTTCCGAGAGACTTTTATTGACGGCGGGGACGCTGCGGGGTCTGGCCGGGATGCGGGGCAGCCGCGCGGGGCTGTGGCTGTGCAGGCTGGTGGCACAAAGCTGATGGTGCACGTAGTTCCCCTTCCGATGGCTGTTACTGAGTATTTAGTGGCACAGGAGGCGCAGATCCGTAGTGGCTCGGAGGCTCAGCTGAAACAGATCAAGGAGAAACTAGCGGAGCTGTTTGCCGAATTCGAAGCCAATTCACGGAAAGAATGGCCCTTCCAGGGGGGTAAAGTGGCGCAGCAGCTTACCGCTTTTGGACCGAAACGAGTAGGACCAAATCTGCTGATATCTGATGGGAATTCCCGGTACGATACGACTATCCGTAACGCATTCCAGCTTGCAGTGGCCAAGGGGCCGATCTGCGAGGAACCCGTCCAGGGAGTGGCAGTGCTGGTGGAGGAGTTACGGGAGAAATCGGCCGAGGCTGAGGCTGAGGCTGAGGTCGAGACTGGGAAAGCCGAGGAGGCCGGAGTAGAAGGATCCACGGAGGAATCGGCGGAAGACCCGACGGATGAGCCGACGGAAGCAGCAGGTGCTGGTGGGAAGCTGCTGGGAGCTCTGCGGACCAGCATGCACCGCGGGATGATGGAATGGTCTCCGCGGATCATGCTGGCGCAGTATTCCTGTGATATTCAAGCTACGGCGGAAGTACTGGGCAAAGTATACGGAGTGGTGACGAAACGGCGCGGGAAAATCGTATCGGAAGAAATGAAGGAAGGCACGCCGTTTTTCAATGTCCATGCGAAGATTCCTGTTGTAGAAGCTTTCGGATTTGCCGAGGAGATCCGCAAAAGAACTTCAGGGGCTGCTCAGCCCCAGTTAGTGTTCTCCGGGTTTGAAGTGCTTGACGAGGATCCCTACTGGGTTCCTACGACGGAGGAAGAGCTGGAGGAGCTTGGGCAGTTTGCTGAGCGGGAGAATATTGCTCGAAAGTATATGAATGCTATAAGAAGTCGGCGGGGATTGTTTGTTGAGCAGAAATTAGTGGAAAATGCTGAGAAGCAGCGAACGCTGAAACGGTGAGGATGCTGGGGCAGAACTGTTGGCTGGGAGAGTATGTTAGAATACCCAGAGTACCAGAAAGTGTTAATAATAAGACCTATGAGGGTGTCGGAGAGTATAAGAAGGATAATCTCGGAACGGAACGGAACGCCGTAGCGGAGATATAAGAGTATGCATGTGGGATGTATGAATATGCGAGAAGTGCATATATACGCAGACTGTGGTGCGAGTGCCAATTATCGAGCAAATATTGGCTGCAAGAAGTGTGGGAGAATAATAGCCGAAGTGGATAGTAATGGAAGTGGATATAATAGTCTGATAATGTAAATTTCATGCATATAAAGATGGAAATCACTAGGAATTTACAGGCCAAGACAGAGCAGGTCTGCTTAGAGCTCCGAATATAAGATCACGTAATCTGCCGAGAGCGTCCTAGCTTAAGTGATTGCTGATCATTTCCGCCCCTTCGGCCCGAGCCTGTACCGAAACGCCGGTTAATATATGAAATGTTACTTTACTAATTTCTTCAGATTCAGTATTCAAACCTGTACTTCCCGTTATCCTGTTGTAGTACTTGTAAAACTCGGGCATACTATGCTCCAAGCTGGTCTGTCTAGGTACAACTTCAATTCCCAGCAGCTTGAGCACTTTAAAACTTCCAGCATAACATAAATGCAAACCACAGTACCTTAAACATGCCCCCAAACCACTCTTAAACCAATATATCTAACGTCTGACCCGCTATTCATCCAATTCTCCATTCTCGTTCGACTTTCCTTCCCTGCACCCTCATGCACCCTCCTGCATCCCTCATGCGTACACGAGAAGAGACCCCAAGCTTCCACTCACCGATCGGCGAATCTTTTTGAGGCCTGGTGGCACCTCAAGGAAGTAAAAACGGGTAAACTCCGACCTCCGAGCACCTAAACGGAACCTGGAACAGCCGAAAAATCCTTAAACGGCAGCTAAGCCACTCTAGCCACTCCACAGTTCATACAAACCACGTGCGCAGGCTGCTCACTGACTTTGCTCACCTTTTCCGAAGACTCTTTGGACGCTGGTGGCTCACCAGCGAATACCGAAGTTAAAGCCACACTTACTACTGTGCTGCGCCACAACTGGACTGCTACTTTTGGAAATACGGTTGTTGAAACGTCCGCTGGATTACGTAAACCCGGTTATTTGTATCTCGGCGTTCTTTGTGGCTCTCAGACTCCTACCGTTCTATCTGTTCCGGTGATTCTCAGCTCAGCCACATTTATTTCCCTGCATTCGGTGGCTGATAAGGAATGGAATTGAATTCGCATACAAAAGCGGTCGAATATCCACAATGACGGAACCTGACGAAGTTCCCTCGGCGGAATGCGTTTCTACCGCAAAGAGCTCTTCGGATTCTGCTTCTGCTTCCGCTTCCGCTTCCGCTTCCGTTTCCACCTCTGCGCCAACTTCCTTGGACTCTGCGCCACAACTCACTAAACTTTTCCCTGCATCTGCGCCACCTTCCGTCAACGCCGAACTGAACGGATCTCAGCCTCCCGCTCCGTGCGCCACAACTGCCACAGCTTCCGCTTCCGCTTCCGCTTCCAGCCCCGTCTCAGTGGCCCGCAGCCTCCCAGCCAGTTTGTATAATCCACAGAACCGTAAAATCCGCCCGCTGCCCAGCCGGCTGTCTAAAAAATACCCTGCGCTTGTAAACGGCAGTGTTCCGATGCGTTTCACCCCTTTTGACTCCAGCGTAGTAGAAAGCCGTCCGTATATAACTGCCGAAGAGCTTTGTGGTGCCGATGAGGACGGCGGATATGCCGACGGAGAGTTTCTGGCTCGGGAGGACGCCGAGGTGGGGAAAAAACGGAAACATATCTCGGCAAATCGGGACTTTACTGACTGCTACGTCCAGTATTCAAAGCAGGAGTTGTTCTGCCGAGGAGACGATTGTTCCGATTCGGCGGTGGCTGACGGCGGTGATTTGAGTGTGGCGCATCAGAATCTGGCAGACGGGACAGATACGGGAACTCTCAGTTCTAACGGGGTTTCCGGGGTTTCCGGGGTTTCTGGGACTTCTGTGGCTCCTGGGGCTCTCGGAAACGGGAAACGTGCCACATCAGGTGGCTCGGCTTATCCTTCCGCATTGGCAACCGCCACAGTGGCTGCGCCGGCAAATAACTTGTTTGACTACCGTAACGCCACACTTGCCGAATACGGGTTAGAGAGTTCCGATGCTGCGCCACTGTTTGACGAATCATTATTAGAATCTCTGCATATATCTGACGATACAAAGCCATCTGCTGCGCCACAACTCAGCCATACAACAGCCGAGCCCAGCGCTGCGCCACAGGACCCCTCAGCACAAACCAGACGGAAACGGAAATCGAAAAACAGGAGGAAGAAAGCAGAAAAACCCCTGCCTTCCAGCGCATTCAGGAAACCAGAAGGTGCCACCGATTGGTGGCTGTGCCCCATTTGCGAATACGAAATGTATTTCGGCGTGCCGCCTGTCAATATGATCAAATGGTACGAACGCCTGGAAAGAGCCGAGCAGCGGAAGCAGCAGGAACGGCAGCATTTGCTGGAAAAACTGCGCCGGAAGGGCCGCCGCGGCGGCCCGTCGGCAAAGCCGAGCGCCAGCGCCACTCCGTCGGCTTCCGCGTCGCCGGCGCCGGAAGACGGCATAGCAGAAGCCGATTGTGGCGAGAAACATGGACAGCATGGACAGCACGTGCCGGCCGAACGGCATACAGAAGTGTTGAATAAACGGCTAGTCAGTCAGCCACCGGAGGGTGGAAGTCCGCAGTCCTGTGACGAGGACGGAGGCGCCACACCTGAGGCTGAATCTGAGTCTGTGGCTTTGCCTATTTCGGCAACGAATGGGCGCAATCACTGCGAGCCGATGCGGGGCGGAACGGAAACGGCAGTTGGTGGGAAAGCTGTGGCACAGTGAGATGTGGCGCAGTAGGAGTTTGTAGGAGTTTTAAATGGGGGAAATGTGAAAGAAACAGCGTTGATGATGAGAAAAGATTTTCTGCTGAAAATTGTATTTGAAGGCACTGGCAGAATTTGAAGATTCTACGGTTGAAGTGGTGGGAATATTATATAATAAGCTGTCTGGTACCTGGAAATAACGGGACGTAGTGGAGGTGTGTTTTAGGGAAGAATTGGCTTGTAATTGTCCGAGAATTCAGCTGGGAGTTCAACTGGGAGCTCTCTGAACTCGAGATTTGCCAAATTTCTTTCCTGTCTTGACAAAAAGCATACATAAGCATACATAAGCCTACATTGCGTCCCCCGTTTCTGGTTTTCAGTCCGCAGCGTACTTTTTCACGGGATTTCCTATACACTATTGGGTATTCTACTACTATACACTTCACTGCAGCTGTCAGTTTTCTCTCTATTATACCTGCAACTCCAAAGCCCCGTCATACTGGACTTTTCATATTATCTGCCCTTCACTGCCTTCATTGCCTTCACTGCCTTCACAGCCTTACACTGTTTGCTCCATTTCCCCTCCTCTCCCCTCCTCTCCTCTTCTCTCTTCCCCTCCCCCTCCACCGGCAAACGGAATTCACATGCACATAGCTCCATCTAATCCTATACCTCTCATATTTCCAGTAGCGAGCACCGTTTCATTGTAACTCCCATTACACCACTTCACCATCCCTTCACCATCCCTTCACCATCCCTTCACCATCCCTTCGGCACCCTTCGGCACCCTTCGGCACCCTTCAGCACCCTTCGGCATCCAACATCGCATCTCACTCCACACCCCCCATCTATCCGCCTCCTTTTCCTGATCACATAATCACAAAACAACCCCATGTGGGCGTCCCATTTCCCCTACCGCTCCCACCACAGCCCATCAGCAGCTTCGTTTCCCTAAAAACGCGTGCCATGGCAACTATCACCATCTTCACTCCTGGGAAACAGCAGAAAGTTCAGCGATAAGCCAGCTTTTGACGGAAACAGCAGACCAGCAATGATAAGCCCGATGCCTGGAACGATTGGGCGGAACGTAGAGAAGCGCGCGACACTTTCAACACCCCTGGAGACTCCACAAGCCTCTTATTGCCAATTGGCTATCAGCTGAGCCACAATTGACGCAGTAAATTAGTTAAAAATGAAGGTATGTGGCTGAAATTTTGGTTCCGAACTGAGCCATAGACAAGAATGAATGTGGCGCAGCAGCCGGCTCGGCCTGCTCGGCCCGCTTATGTGACTTACAGAATATGTGATTTCTCGGCTAACTTTGCAGTTCTTGGACGAAATAGGACTAGAACAAATAAACCAGCTACTCAAAGTAGACGGCAACGACTGCCACGTCAACGGAGGTGTCGACGTTTACTCTACAAAACCCGCTGGTTCCGATAAAAAACTGTACAAAACAATCGATAAACACTTTGACACTCTGCTACAGCAAGAAGAATCCTTCAATGCATTTCAACAGGCCCACAGCGGCTCCGCCGCACCTCAAACGGGCCGCAGCGGGTTTGCCGACGCCCTGTCAGTCAGCCCGACACAAACGTTCGCGTCTCAGGCCAAGGCAAAGTCCGTGCCGTCGAAAGGCCCGCGCCGAAGTTCCCATTCCGAGTACTATTCGTCATCTCTGAAGAACAGCCCATTTCTAGCCACAATGTCACAGTCTTTGGAAACACAGCAGTCCACGATTTTAGCGGCTGCTGCGCCACAGTCGGCTCAGCCCGCGGCCCACTCAAACGGACGGAAAACTTCAACTTCGGAACCCAATGACGGCACATCTCCTTCTTCCCCTTTCGGACCTCTTAACTCCAACAGAAGCCGCCGTATCTTCACATATCTCATTGCTATTCTCAACGCCACCCACCCGGATCACGATTTCAGCTCTCTGACCCCGTCGGACTTCAAACGGCTCCCGTCTGTGGCTACAATGATGAACGAATTCAGTAATACGCTAATGGGGCTCGGCACAGTGAGGCTCAGAAGCGGCGGAGGCTCAGATTCGATGTTCCAGTTTGATAAAAACCGGCTAGACTGGCTGTGGGAAGCAATTGACCAGCATATAGATTTGAAATCAGGTGACGCCGTAGTGTATCAGTATGAACCGTCACCTGATTTTATAGACGACGTTCCAGGATTAATTTGGTCTCAAACTTGGTTTGTCGTAAATACTAAGAAGAAAAGGGTTGCCTTCCTGTATTTAGAAGGCCACAGGTTTAAAGACGGCCGAAGAGGAAGCCGAACGCGCGGATCGAGCGGGAATGTGGCGCACAGGCTGAAATCTGCCGGTAAACCTGACGGGATATCCGGAGACGACGCCGAGGACGATGATATCATCGGAACAGCTTTTGACAGGCAGCACAGGATGTCGGCATCGGCTATAAACTATGTACCGAGTTTTTCTACTCTTTCGAATGAGAATGTGATTTACGATGGGAATAATGGAGAAGGGGAGTACGATTTGACTATGAGTACCGACGATGAGCTTAGTGATACGGAGCTCAGTGCGGCTATTGATGTAGATGACGATGAGGATTATCTTGAAGATGATGTAGTGGGAGACATGGAAATGGCGTAGTGGGTCTTATAGTATAGTATAGTATAGTACAGTACAGTACAGTATAGTATAGTAATGCAGAGGTTTCAGTGGGAGAAGAGAGGAATTGTAAGCTGTAGGGGG